>OMKY01250535.1:11448-22522 GCA_900302395.1 Bregmaceros cantori | reverse complement strand
ATATTGTAACATATCCTATGTCTAGGAGACTATTTCCATCCACTTTCACTGTCAGTTATCAGGTCCCATGTATCTGGGGCTCCATCTTGTGGACAGACGAGGAAGCGAATGAAATGGCGTTTTAAACCCGGTTTCACGTTAATACAGTTGCACTGAAGTTTGAAAGTCTCCAAATATATTTTGTATACACTATATCTAAACTTAACATTACACAATATAAGGAACTTTAAGAACGAACAAAATGTTTGCGTTCCGAACCGGTTCAGGACCGATATTTTGGTGCTGGAACGGTTCCGAGAAGGAAAACGTTAAACTTGGCCTGTCTGAACCATTCGGAACGGAACTTTTTAAAAATAATTTTGTTTCCAAGCCCTGCAAGCAACACACAGGGAGAAGAGTGGGAGACATGAAGACGATATGTCTCTCTCAGACACGCTAGCGTTAGTAGTTCCTACAGCAGTGACCCAAACAGCACAAAGACTGTTCGTCCGTGCGGTGGAAGCAGAGGTCAAGGTGCTGAGGTCTGACACCTGGTGGTGTTGAAATGTGTCACCTTTTAAAAGACACATGCTCACCCAAACAACTGCTCAGAGCTGACATTCAGGCACAACAAAGACCAACGTGCCCGTTATGACCCAAGAGGTCGGACACAAGCGCCTGGTTGGGCGCAGTTCTGAAGCTCCGACTAGGCTGATACTCAATATCTATAACAGTTGTTTTTATTTAATGTTTTTTTCCATGCCATTCAGGCTGTTTTTTTCCAAGCTTTATTCATTAGGGTTAGCGGAAACAGGTGAAGATGGGGGGGCAGACATGCAGGAAATACGTCGGTGGCGAGATTCGAACCACCGACTCACCGCGCCATTAAGGCATATGCGTGCTTTCCAGCGCTCTGCCTCACCAACTGAGCTACTGGGCAGCACAAGTTAACAGTTAATTTGATGTGAGCGTGAAAAGATTCAACATCATGATGCATCCCAATATAATAGATAAGAAAAAAATGGCAAATTCTTGGAATTATTTAAAAAGATAACTTTATTCACTATCAATTGTGACTTATATTCTCCAGACAATTGAATTATCCTTGTTTTCTATAATTAACATAGGAAATGTGCTTTAAATGCAAAACATTTATGATTCTGCTTGTTCTGAACTATGCAAGTGGTTTACCGGTGGATGGAAAGGCGGTATATTTGTGTATTACTGGCCACTAGTCTGTCGCCTAGGGGCATCGTGGTACACAGGTGATCATGATCTGACTAACAACATCGAATTGCGAGACAGAGAACACCTGTAGCATAAAAGGTGACGAATGTAGGGGTCCGCATTCGCCGAGTGGTTATGGACACCGCACCTAACGCGACCCCATTCATGTTAGTGGCGCTGTGTCTACCGCAGCGTCCGCAGCGTCGCGAGTTCGACTACGCTCGTCGACTTGTCTGCAATGTCTACTCCGATCTCTTCTACCCAGTTTCCGACTAATCCTATCCAATAAAGATGGAAAAATGGCGCTGACGCTGGAAAAAAATAACTTAAAAAAAAAAGGTGACGAGTGTAAGCGCAAGGTTTAAGGTACACACACAACATATAATGATAAGATACTCAGAATTTAGAGAAAGATTAATTTCCAAGATATCGCCGGAGGTCGAGGCTACACAAAATTTACAGACTAGGTTAAGGAATCGTTAACCGGTGGAATATAGTGTCTATTGTTTCTATTGTTTCATAATTGCTATTATGTCAGATCCCTCACATATTACCATGTTAATGAGACTATGAAAATGGACTGGAATCAGGCGGGATGTGTTATCTGAGAATTTAGGAACACTACAGTCACTTAAGGTATTTATCAAAGGCGTTTATAAATGTGAGAAAGGCCTTCCCATTAGGCTATAGACGAGCTCGGCGGATAGTTCTGGTTAAAGTTCTAGGCTGAACATCACTTCCGGTGCCATTTATTTTGCCGTGTCTTTGATTATTTTTCAACAAGTCTATTCGGCGGGAGCACACATCTACTGTGTTATTTTAAAAGGATGGTGGTAACTTGCGTTGTGCTATTCCAGACCCAAATGTTCTTGTGTGGATATCTGCCCCACAAATTAAGATATATATGCCGACACAAACGAACCAGTGGAAGCAGCCAAGATGCCATCCCATTGGTTCAAAAGACCACATTGGTTTTAACTGTATTTCATCAATATTTGAATATTTGATTTTGACTGTTCATCAATATTTATGCAAAACGGTGAGCGAAGCGGGGTGGATGATGTGTAATTTGTCACAGAGCGAGCTGTAGTAAGCAGATTTTGAAATGGTGTGGTTTTTGTGTGACAAATTCTGCTACGATGACTTCACACAGGCAACTATACAGACACAGGAAGTGGGTTTCAGCCGGCGGGACAAAATTCCAGCCACCTCCCTGTATTTAGTGTGTAAACTCGTCTAATTTGTCACCCTGCCAAGTTTGGTCAATTTTGACCATGCCTGGAGCTGGTTGTGACTGTGATTTAATACAAACAGTAGAAGTGGTGGGGCAATTATTCTAGGTCAGACACACGCGCGCACACACACACAGACCATAGACCCACCACACCCATACACAAGAACACCCAGAGATGCACGTCAACACACACAAAGACACTCACACCCACAAAGGCACACAGTGACACACACACACAGACACATTGTGCGTCTGTGTGTGTCTGTGTGCCAGTCTGTCTGCGTATGTCCATTAAAATCACGATATAAACAGAGAAGGTGGTTCAACAATAACCAAATGTCTCACGTTTGGGGGCAGAGCTGACATTTAAAAGTCACAGAGAGATAGCGGATGGTCTTGCTTTCTCACTCGGTCTTTCTCTCTCTCTGTCCGTCACTCTCTCTCTCTTTCTTGCTCAGTTGCGGGTCTATCTCCCTCCCCTAAGCAACCCTCTCCCTCTGTATCTTTCTGTCGATCTCTCTCTGCCTCTTTATGCCAGTCTCTGTGTCCGTCTGTCTCACTCACTCCCCCTCTGCTTCACTGTGTTTTGCTCTCCGTCTTCCTCTCCCTGATCTCTTTCTCCTACTCTTCTCAATCTCTTTCTCTACCCTTTTCCGAGTCTCTGCCCATCTTTTTCTTTCTCTGGTAGCGAGTCCATTGCACATTTTTCAAAGAACTCTTGGATCTCTCTCCATCACTACCTAAACCCCTCCACCCGCACCCTACACACATGTCGTGTGAAGGATAGCAGGGGAATTGACAGGAATATGGATGCTGAATGGATTAAGCTTCTTGGACACAGCGACTCTCAGATCATCTGAAGATTTGGCCTGTGTCGCTATCACAGTGTGGCTGGTGCTGGCGCTCTGAACGGATTATATTCCAAAGCATTCCCTAAGATTCATTTACACCTGTCAGTCATTCATGATGTCATGTTATATCCGATTACCGGACAGAGAGGAAGAACGGAAAGGCAACGGAAGAGAGTGTGTAATGTGTAAAGATAGATCATTATTCATCCCTAAGAAGAATTATTGTGTTTGTTTAACAGGACAGCTGGACAAAGCTGTTTAGGTGGACAAATCAGGCAGATTGGTCGTCCGTATATGGGCTGACCAATCGAATTATTTGAATCGTGTTTAGTATGGCGACGTGAGACGTGGGCGGAATTTGGTTGTCACGCATCCACGCCGCTTGTCCCACCTACTGCTCTGTGACTGGATAACATGATTTGATTGACACTTTTTTGACACGTTTTTCGATCATGGTTTTACCAGACCCAATGTACGGTCTAACAGCATGCAATGCGTGGACTTGGTTTTGGCTCGCCAGGCTAATGTTTATATGGGGACGTTGAAAACAGAAACCGCAAAAGTCTCGTCTCCAATATTTCAACTGCGTTTAGATGGGTTGTTTCAAGAGGAATTCTTTGTTCATATGAAGACGCAAGAATAGCTGATATTCCATTGGAAATGCATGCCAGACAGCGAGGTGGTGCAGTGATTCAAAGCTCTATGTCCGCAGGGCCGATTTGTGCATTTGAGATTGACAATAGTTTACAACAGCAGCCATAACAGCTTGAAGTTTTGTGGAAGCGAGGTAGTCCCACATGTTTGTGGGTATGCACAGAGATGAGGGAGCATATACCCTTTGGTTGGATATTTTCTTCTATGATGGACTCCGCACATGGGGAGGCAGGGTCGGACCTATGGGACATACAGTCAGTCAACGCCAACCCCCACCACCCAAAAGTTTTTTGCTTTGAATCATATGAATTTTGTGCGGTCACTACAGATAGCGGTTGCATTTCAACTGGTACAGGAAACCTTTTTGTAGTAACCCTTAACACTTAAGTGCTGAGGACTCATTGGGTCCTTGTGCGTTGTTTCATTTCAAAGAAAAAAACAAACAGGATTTTTGTATTTTCCAGGGAACAGAAATGAAACCGGAAATGTTATTATTTTTTATGTTTCGGAACAGGAAGTTATTTTAAAATAATGGTAGCCGGTTAATACCGTTTTTATTTTGTTCCTCAAAGTTTTTGTTCCGGGAACAATCTTTTTTTGTTCTAACCAGTTCGGGAACGTCAATTTATTGGTGGAACTCATAACTGGAAATTCTGTTTCTGTTTGGAACGAACCGATTTGGAAAAAATATCGGTTCAAAGCTCTGGTTCTAGGTAGCACAACCATAGGGGTTACCAAAATGTGACGGGTACTCGGGAATGGCAATGGCTTCATGGTCATGGAGACGCTAAAATACGTTTACAGCACAATCCAGTGTCGTTCTCTGAACCCCATAATGGAAAAGCGGCATATGTCACAATGTCAAGGGGACAACTCTCCTGAGGAAAACAGCCGTCTTAAAAACATTAATTATTAAAAAGTAACGTTCAGGGAATAAAAAAATGTCATATCTTAAATCTGTGTTTCCCCGGAGCAGCTGAGGTGACTAGGAGATAACAATCTCGCTGACTGGACCTAAAAATAATCCAGTGGGTTCCTATGCAGACGTCATGCCCACAGACAGAGTGATTCAATGAGTAATGAGGTAGGACCATATTCAGCCCCCACACACACACATAAAACACACACACCAACCACATCAACACACACACGGGGAAGTTTTCTTTAAGGGACTAACAGATGAAAACGCACGTGGACCTTGTAAAATGAACTGACAGAATTCTGAATATCGTGGGCAAAATTAACCACAATGCAATGCAATTGGATAATTTACCTCCCACATTGTGCTATTATGCACATTTCTTTACCACCGAAAGAACCCTGAGACATAAATGACATTGACTGATATCTGCCTGCATTTTTGATGATGTGTGTCCACCTGAGCATAGCATATATAAATACAGACAGACATACACATCGTTACGTTACAATTTTATGTTATTGCATTTAATTATTGTATATTATATTTATTTTATATATTATTGCATTTTTAGAAATCACATATTTCATTGCCTATCGCACCTTGGAAAGCTGCAGAGAGAAATTGTGCACTCCTTCACCCCACAGAACATAATCCATGTTCTTGAAGAACATGAACAGAACATAATTCATGCACTTAAACAGACCCATGGGTCTCGGTTTAATGGACAACATCATTTACATCAGCGAACTGAATCAATTGAATCACTGTTTTATCCTTCCACCATCTCTCGACACAATCGTGCGACAATAACCACTGGACTCTGGACTAGAGGGTGATCACCCTTGTTGTTGCACATTCTGTTGCAAGCGGAGATTGTGAAATATGATGAGAGAGAGAAGCATAAAGCTCAGGGAGAGAGAAAGAGAGAGAGAGAGATGTAAAGCTATAGAAAGAGACATGAAACTACAGCGCTCAGTTTCAAAGGTCGTGTTAGAGGTTATGTCCCAGGTTCAACTGATCTGCTGTAGAAAGTGTCCGTCTATAAAATGCACTACCTTGTAAAACAAGGAACTCCGGTTTCATGGCCGAGGGAAAGTGACCCGTGGCCGAAGGACTGTGGGAACGGGGAGTCCAGCGTGGAATGCACGGCATGGTGCTGTGTTGAAGTCTAGGAACATCAACAACAACAAAATATATTATGAAAGGCATTAAGAAAAGAATCTACGAATGATCAATGCTCAACATGCTAATGGAACACAAATTTTTCGCTTCAGTCTTCGATATAGATGGTCACGGTTCAGTACATTTTCAATATGGTATAAAATAATAAAAAATGTTCCATAGATTGCAAAGAAGGTAAAATGTGCCCTTGTTTTAAACAATACATTTACAAAGAGCATCACAAAGAAGAAGTTAAACAACAACAACAACAATCTTTTTTTTTTTTAGTCATTTTTTTGGGTGCAAGCGCCGTTTTTCATTCTTTTACTGAGAGAGGTAGCGACAGGATTAATCGGAAACCGGGATGAAGAGTTGGGGGGAGACATTGCAGAAATGCCGGACAGGGGATTCGAACCTGCGGCGCTGCTCGACCTGTGGTCGGGGGACGCGCTCTCTAACACTGTGCATCACCACAACAACAATCTTTTGATTATTTTGTGGCACAGTGCCAGGTGGAAGGAAGACAGAAAGTGATAGGAACGCATAAGATGCAGACTTAGTGACACCATCCAAGTGGCCGAGGACATGGAGAGCTGGTTGCCAAGTTCCCAGTGGTGCCCCAGTTGTGAGCGAGACTATGGGATAGATGAAATGAGAGACATCTTCCCAAAGGAATAGTTGCTGTTTTACAGGAAATATACTCAACCACTGGCAGGGAATGGTTTTGTGACTTCCTGTTGGTGCTCGTATTATGCACAACGGGACAACCAAGCAATGCCTAGGCCTGGGTTGGACAAACTTTGACTTCTGGGCCACAATGTGTTGACAAGAGGGGCCAAGACAGAAGCGTTTGAGCATGCAATGTAATTAATCAAATCCGGATATTGTGATCTATTAAAAAAAACAAAAACAAAAAAAACATGCAGAATTTAAGGTACAAAGTAAAAGAAATCAACATTAACTGGAAAAAGAACACAATTCAAAACATAATATTACCCAACAACTTAGTGTACCAATTATTTTTAATTTTGGCGAGCCTGATAGTTACCAGTGCCTTATTCTAAAATTACCATGAACTGAAAAGCGCTTTTGTGTGTGTGTGTGTTTTTTTCCAGCCCTTTCAGGCTGGTTTTCCACGCTTTATTTATTAGGGTTAGTGGAAACAGGTGAAGATGGGGGGGTAGACATGCGGAAAATACGTGGGATTCGAACCACCGACTCACCGCGCCATTAAGGCATATGCGTGCTGGCAGTGCACTGTAAAGTGCACTGCCTAACCGACTGACCTACTGGGCAGCTCGCTTTTGTGTTTTTTTACTGGTTAGTGAACTTAGTGTTACGTCAGGCAGTGTGGACATCCCGATGTTGAGAGATCCAACACGATAGCTGATGTGATGGTCTGATAAACCACATGGCAAATGGCACCAGATACACACAGCCTGAAACCAGTCACACGTCTCCCCACTTGCCGGTCAGGGTGTAGCCTCTGGGCATACATGGCGCTACTTTCGTGAACAGTAACCGTAATCCCTCTTCTTCTGGTTGCTGGGAATTGGGGTGGTACACAAGCTTTCGGAATTCACCGCAACGGGAAGTCCGCACATGATCACCATCTTTTCGCAGCGCTTTGCACCATGTGCCTCAGGCGCCAAAGATGATAACAGCTGCGTGGTTGTTGCAGGAAGAGATGACGGGTGAAGAGAGATAGAAGTGGTATTTCTATGTGTGAGGTGAGTTTGCTGAATTGTTAGCACCTACAACAATATTTGTATGTAAAGCGACTTGAGCAAGGCGATTTGGTTGTGATTTGGCATTATACAAAGATCTGTCGAGTTAAGTGAACGTTGCCGGACGCAGTGAACAGAGCCAATTACGACGACTCAGCGGGAGATCGAGAGTTGTCAAAACATTCAGAAAGTTTAGTGAAATAATCTTTTAATGAAGGTACATTTGTTATTGGCCTCATTGGATGACTATGTCACGGAGCAGTGTGGTTTTCAGTTAAGTGCTGTGTGTCGGT
The DNA here is from genome assembly GCA_900302395.1 of Bregmaceros cantori. Taxonomy (NCBI): domain Eukaryota; kingdom Metazoa; phylum Chordata; class Actinopteri; order Gadiformes; family Bregmacerotidae; genus Bregmaceros; species Bregmaceros cantori. The sequence goes on along the minus strand of OMKY01250535.1, from coordinate 14,474 downwards.
TTAATTCCCTGGATCGTTTAGAGCTCTAATAACGCTTTCTCCAGCGCTGAGTGCTGTGATCAGGAAACATTAGCGCACTGATGCGCACAATAACCACACATGTCGTACGCCATAACTACACATTCGGGCCGCAGCGCAGCACGCATCAAAGCAACTTCCTCGTTTTTTTTTTCCCACACAAAGATCATCATCTCATTGTGACTGTGGAAGACCGTTGGTGGGCAGTGCACTTAGCGACAACCTCTGGGGGGCGCGGAAATAATTCCTTGGAGTCACTGTAAGAGGGCTTACAATGTTCGCTTGAATGCTTCCTGGACCGATGGCAGAAAGAGGCTGTCACAGAAAGTTTGCAGCACTGTGTTTTATAAGGGGATGCTTTAAATTATTTTATTTTCTCTTTATTTTCGTTGTCTCTCACTCCCTTTTGCCCCTTCTCTCTCCAACTCTCTACTTGAAGAGATCGTTAGTTATCCAATTATTAAAAACAGCAAATGAATCAAATTCTCAATTTCCCCCCAGCCTTTTGAAAATACATAGATATACACACATATCGATCCCAAATCAGAATTTGATCATAAATATCGATATATATATAAACTTATCACATTAACAATTAAAATACCAATTTCAGAAAAGAATATTATGATGCATTACTTTCCCTGTGGCGCCAAACCCCTTTTAAATATGATTTCGCTACTTAGCCTCTGTCTAACTCCCACTCTCTGTCACTCGCTTCCTGTCATTTTCTCTCTTCGCTCTGTCACTCATTTTGCTGGTTCTCCCTTTCTCAGCCTTCCCCCGTCTCACTCCCAACCAGTCTCTTTCGGTTTCTCTCTCCAATCCACTTCCTCTCTAAACCCACAACAAGTTGTTGGAAGCAAAGCATTGATGGAGCGGTGTTGCTGAGCTGAGCTGTTGTTTATGAAATGTCCTTTGTCTAGACCACACCCCATGGTGGCTACCACAGCTTTTAGGCTCCATGTCGCCGTGATCAATGTGTGCAATTACCAAAGGAATATGGTTTATTTTGGTGGGCGGGCTTATTTCCGGGAATTAATCAATTTCAGCCTAAAGACGAGTTTGATGGGTAGTTCCAGTAAAATGTCTTTTCTGAATAACATTTCTGGTGCCGTCAGCTTGCGGTGTTCTGGCTTATTTTTGAACTTGTCTATTCAGTGGGACCACATACACCTATTGCGATATCTAAAAAGGATGGTGGTAAATTGTGCTGAGGGATTCCACACCCAAATATTTTAGCGCAAATGTATGCTCCACAAACCAATGTTCCAATATTCTGTGCAACCCGTTCCATTTACTAATTTTTGTCAGACTTACCACTGAATGCAGCCATCTCATTTGTCCAGAACGTGACCACACCGGTGAGTAACTTCAAGTCGTATTTTGACGATTTTGAGATTTTTGTTTCATCAACATCTATGCAAAACGGGGTGGATAATGTGTAATTGGTCACTGAGCGAGCTGTAGTAAGCGGATCTTTAACCGGTGTGAGGTTTGTGTGACAAATTCAGCCACTTTGGTCCACTACGACAGGCAGACACTGGAAGTGCGTTTCAGAGGGCGGAACAAAATGTCAGGCTTGCGTTTTTAGCGCTTACATTTGTCCATTTCGAAATACAGCAACCATTTTAGCTCTGGTGGTCAGTTTTCATAGTCACCTGCCTCAGAACCTCAAGGTGGATTTGGAAGACCATTACAATCCTGATCAATACTCACATTTGATCTCCTTCTTGACTTCAGATTCACTGTTCTCTTCTCATTGTTCACTGAAGATCAGTTGTTGCTCCAAGAATCCCTTCATCAGCCACTGTGTTAATGTGTATGTTTGTGTTCCAATAGTGGACTGGTCCTGGACTGGAATTATTTGACATTTTAACATTTTTATAATCTAGCCTGGAACCACTCTCAATGAGATACCCAAGAGCAATTTGAAACAGATTGTTAATTGTTGACATTATTTGATTAAATTGTTATTAAACGTAATGCAAAGGGAAATTGAAATACTGCATTTTTCATGTATTCAGGTTGAATTTATATTAGATTATGAGACAAACATCTGCAATTTATTGGATATGCAGATGGATATAATATTGGAAATTATTTGTTTGAAACTACGATTAATTTTTTTTTTTAGTAATTTAACATTGTTTGTTTAAAAAAAATGGCATTAATTCAGTGTGAAGCGTTAAAAAGGCCATTACCTCTTGGATCTGTGGGCATATTTTGTACAGACTCTTAATATTTCGTTTTTAAGTGTGACCAAAAAAAAAAGTCTCATTAACAACCCAGCTATTTCATGAAGTTGAAGTGGATGTGAGCGGATGATTTGCAGAGATGGCAAGTAACAAAGTACAAATACTTAAGTACTGTACTTAAGTAGAATTTTCAAGTATCTGTACTTTAAGAAGTACTTTTTTCTGTGAGTACTTTTTACTTCTACTCAGTAATTTTTAACAACAATAACAGTACTTCTACTCCTTACTTTTCACAAAACAGGGTCGATACTTTTTTCTTTTCTTTTTTCCTCAATGACATGGTAGGACTACATGTATAGCGTGAATGAGTCGGTACTTGGTAATGCACTGAGTACAGTAGCAGTTAATAAGGTGTTTTCATTTAGTCTCTGGGTGTGCCCCTCAAAAAAATATATCACCTGTAAAGTGTTAAGGCAATTTAGGTTTTGTGCTTTGTACTTTTAACTTTCAAAAATACTTTTTGAGTACATTTCTTGGCCTGTACTTTTTACTTTACTCAAGTAGATATTTGGATCGGTACTTGTAGTACTAATGTATTTTACTCTTACTCGAGTAAGAAACCTGAGTACTTTTGCCACCTCTGATGATTTGGTCCTTTATTGAAAAATAATGATAATAATAACGTGCTTCGTGATGATGATGATCAGGTGTTTTCAGAGAAGAGAAAGGGACAGGAATTCCAGCATTGCATTTTTATTTTCCCCTGGGAATGAGGACAATAGCAGGCGTCTGCAAAAATGACAAGTCTGCAAC
>OMKY01250531.1:0-10250 GCA_900302395.1 Bregmaceros cantori | reverse complement strand
GACGCGGGACAAAAATTGAAAGCTCATTGCGGGGGCGGGCGGGACTCAGCGAGAGGAGTGCGGGTGCGGGCGGGAGCGGAATTGAGCCGCAGTCCCGCAAGCTAAAAACATTTTAGCTTGCGAGGCTCCGCCGGCATGCGGCTTCTCTTCGACGTATTTGGATTGGATACTTATAGCGTTTCCAGCAGCCTTCCATGTTGGAATGGACAATGTTGAAATGGAGGAGTGTAACCCAATAGAACATTTGGGTGTGGAATAGCACAGCTCAAGTTACCACCATTGTTTTTAAATAACGCAACAGGTGTGTGCTGTCCCATTAAATAGACAAGGTCAAAAAGAAGTAATGGCAACCAAAAGTCATATCCAGTCAAAATTTGAATGATTTTAATTGACTACACCCTCCCCTCCCTCAGCAGTATGGCTTATATGCTTTGAAGACCCTCCACGTTTCTACCACATGGGAAGATTTTCCACCCTGTTCCACCTCGCATTTATTAAATCCATTACATGAAGACATCCTTGACTTTCAACGTCTTGATTCCCACCTGATCTGCGACTCTGAGAGGACATGGCATTAAATTTGGCTGCTCATATAACGTGGAAATTGCCAGACCTGTCTGGCGCATTCTAATTCACGTTGATGGATGGGGAGTATCGCTCGGCGACGGGGGTGGGGTTATTTTCTGATGGTACTTGTGTGGGGCGCGTGGCAGACCCTCGTTGCTCCCCGGCGCGGTGGCCGATGTTACCGTGCGACTCAGAGTATGTACAATGACCCTCTAGGGAGCCTCGTCGGTGTTAAATCTCGAGAGCTCTTGAGGCGGCCATTTTGAGCCCTGGGCACAGTCATGAACATATCTAGTGCCTGTAGTGCTATTAGTGGCTTCAAGGAAATGGGATTTCTTCCCACTCTTTTTAGACGAGTTTGGTGTGTAGTTACAGTTAGTATTCTCGGCTCAATATGACTTCTGGAGCCTTCATGCCGCTGTGTTTTTGAACTTGACTATTTAATGAGACACCTGCTAGGACTCAACGTACTATTTTTTTGTACCACTACGGCGCAGGTTTGCAATCTCTGCATGCTTCTAGTTTTGGCATATTATATGTTGTGATGTAAAGTGCGAATCCCAAAAACTATCCACTTATTTTGTTAGGGTACCTCCAAAATCCCTAGCCCCTAATCCCTAACCAAACCCTAACCTCCTACATCTAACCCAACCCTAAGCTCAAACCTGACCTCCTACCACATACCCCTAACCTAACCTTATCAAAATAAGCTGCTCGTTTTTGGGACTCCAACTTTACATCACGGCAAATAATACACCAAATGTAGCTGATCTAGCACCAGTCGTCTAACAAGGAGCTACCATTTTCCCAGTTCTGTGAAAAGGATTTTTGAGCGTTCCGATGAATATCCCAAGTCCGGTCCTCTCACCAAAAGCCGATTTCCTTTACAATACAATGCTTCAGTATACATCCCATAATACACAATTTGAATCATCTGCTGCTCCCTGTCGCGAGGCATGGTAATTATCCTGACAATTTGAGCTTCGCTGAAGATGTGCAGAGAAGACAAGTTATTTTTTCCGGCGTCAGCGCCGTTTTTCCATCTTAATTGGATCGCTTTAGTCGGAAACTGGGCTGAAGAGATCAGGGGTAGACATTGCAGACAAGTCGTCGAGCATAGTCGAACTCTCGACAATGCGGACGCTGCGGTAGACACAGCGGCACTAACATGAATGGGGTCGCGTTAGGTGCGGTGTCCATAACCACTCGGCCAACGCGGACCCCAAGCAGAGAAGACATTTGACATCTTTTCGCATCAATATAGAACACGTATGCTTAGATAAGGTTGAGGTTAGGTATGACTTCTGGAGCCTGTGTTTTTGAACTTGACTATTTCATTTCTTCAAAAGAATGGTGGTAGCTTGCGCTGTGCTATTCGAAACCCAAAATGTTCTATGGATCTATGCCCCACAAACGCAGGATTCAATAATCTGTGCAACCCGTTCCATTTACTCATTTTGACGGACCGACGACGAATGCAGCCATCTCATTGGGTTAGTATTTTGGCTGTGGTTAGTAGATCTTCATATGGTCCGGTGATTGGTTTTAGTCCGCCTTTCACTTCTTCATTGGTGATTTGTTCTCTGTACGAGATGCCGAGGAGCCTGCGGAAACGTCACAAGATCCCAAGCACTCTCAAAAACAATCCTTCAAGGCACTGTGCCAGGTGGAAGGAGGAGAGGAAGACAGGGAAGTTGCAGGCTGACTGACACGATGCGAGTGGCCGAAGGACAGAGAGAGATGCAGAGAGCTGGTTGCGAAGTCTTCAGTGACGCCCCAACAGTCAGCCAGGCTGCGGAAATGATGATAATGATGATGATGAATTCACAGATTCACTGTATGCAGTATAAATATATGGCACAACATAAGATGCACATTTGCAATTGAAAACAGCATCTCCAAACGTGTGTGTGTGTTTGTGTGGGTGCGTGTTTTTACACACAGTTGTTTGGAATTAATTGTTTACATTATTAGGATGACAATTGGAAATGCTAGCGAATACAGTCGCATGACATTTACATGCAAGCAAAGCCGTGACTTGCTTGGCAATAAATAAATTGTGCCAGCATGGCTCATCTGCACATCAGCCGCTATAAATTACTGCTGTGCAGATGAGCCTTGAAGTGGCTCACTTCGTTGGCGGAGTGGTTGTGGACACTGCCTCTAATGCGGCCCCGTTCATGTTAACGGCGCTTTGCCTACCGCAACGTCCACAGTGCTGCGAGTTCTCCTCCTCGCGTCGGCTTGTCTGCAATGTCTACCCCACGATCTCTTCAACCCAGTTTCCAACTAATCCTATCCAATAAAGATGGCGGCGGAAAAAATTAAAGAAATTTCCAAACAAATAAATATGCCGTGATGTAAAGTGTGAATCCCATAAACGATCTGCTTATTTTGTTAGGGTCCTTCCCTAATTGAAAAAAAAATTATAAACCATTCTGTACACAATTCTCAAAATTCTGTACACATTTTAGTTAAACCAACGCCATTTCCTTTAACAGAGAATAGACACAGCAAAGTCATAGTGACTGGATCTAATGTTTTTTTCTTCTCCATTTTGTCGTGACACCTAACGTTAGCCTTCCGTCACCCGTGAAAAAACATTGAATCCCGTATTTTGTAAATCGTCTCAGTGTTCTCCTCTATCCTCAAGTGTACAGAAGAGAGACAATGGGTTGGAGGGCACATGTCAACACAGATCTAACGGAGCTGCCAGGCCAAGCTGACAGCTGTGTCAACTCCTATTTATTACCACCTGTCAGTCAAACTGTTTTTTGATAATTCAACTGACACCGTCAAGGTGACTGCAAGATACACAGATCTCCAAACCTGCGTTGTACTTTTCTTTTCTTTTTCTTTTCCTGCTGTAGCCGTTCAGAGTGAGTAGTCCATCGCCTGGTGAGCCAGAGCCAACGAATCGTCCACACGTCGCACACGATTAGAGCGATCATTGGGTCTGCTAAAACTAGGGTCGAAAAACATGTCAAAAAGGCTCAATCAAATTGTCTTTTCCAGTCACAGCACAGTAGGTGGGATACGCCGCGTGGAAGCGTGACAACCAAACTACGCTCACGCCTCGATTCAAATACTTCGATTTGATCAGCGCGTATACGGGCGACGTCTGCCTGATTTGCACAGACCCAATGTACCGTCTTGCAGCGTGTGATGCGTGGAAAAACCGGGAAATGCCCTGTGTTTTTGTGCGATTATTGCACTTTAAATGTTAAAGCCGCGAAGTCTCTTATTTGCCCGCTTGCTGTCTCGAAAGTGAAAGCACTGCATTTTGAGGCCTGGTACACATACACACAGCATCAATGGAAATGTGCCTCTTGTCACGAGTCAAGTAAGCAATATTTAGTTCACCAGAGAGGAGGCAAAAGGGAGCAACAAAAAGTTATTTTCTTTATGTGGAATCAGAAATGGACCCTTTAGGGGTCAACAGAGTACAGCAAGGCACTATCAACTATTCGTCCATGTACTGCATCCTCCTCGGAAGCAGTACTCATCTCGTAATCCGACTCCACCGGGGCAGGTCCAGGCACGGGTGGAGGCTCCTGCGGGTCACTCTGTAGCCAGGGAGGAATTGAAGCCGGTGAGCAACGCGCCAGGAGCAGAACAGGTTTCCAGTGAGGTCATCTCTCGCATTTCGGACGCATCCTTAAGTAAGGACGGACTGTTGATTGTCGAAAGAACATTAGCTCAGGTGCTTCCGTTCACACGCCTCCTCCATGGCGTCTTCCCACGGCACAGTTAGCTCGATGATAAAGACCTTCTTCAAGGAAGGGGACCAGAGCACCAAGTCAGGCCTCAGGTTGGTGGTGATGATCTCGGAGGGGAACACCAGTTGCGTGCCGTCGTCTACCACATTTATCACTTTCTCTGTCTTCCTCTCCTCCTTCCACCTGGCACTGAGCCTTGAAGGATTGTTTTTGAGAGTCCTGGGGATCTGGTGACATGTCCGTACCATTTTAGCTTTAGTTTTTTGACTGTGTTTAGTAGATCTTCATATGGCCCTATGGCCTGTTTCATTCTGGCTTTCACTTCTTTGTTGGTGATGTCTTCTCTATACGAGAGCTAATGTTCTTTCGACAATACATCTCAATACAACCACACACACGCACACACAAAACAAAACAACATTTAGCCCTCAAAATCAAGTCGGTGACTTCACAAAAGCTATAACCTCTTGATGAAAGTGCATAGCAGATGTAAGGGCATTGTAGCTTGGTCTACGGGGACCAAGATTTACACAGGATATTGTTTTGGGGGGAAGACAAGTTGGCCATCAATCAGCTTCAGAGTACACCGTCAAACCACAACACGCCTCAGGACTGAGGACACGATACGCACAGAACACAGTCTGCTCACACTCCTTGTCATCTGGTAGGCATTGGGGGAGTGTGAAATCAAGGACAAACTGGCTAACAGCTTCCATCCACACACTCCTCCGCCTCAAACATGTGTTTTTATTTTATTTCATTTTTTACATTTGCATGTTGCCATGTCACCTTGATCACAGCTTGTGTTCAAGATTCATGCCCACGCGATGGCCGATCGGGTAGAAAGCACGTCCCCCACAGGTCGAGCACTGCCGCAGGTTCAAATCTCCTGTCGACTCGAAATGTGGGCCTCCTCGCCACTTGTCATACCCACTGCACTGTGATTTCATACATGTGATTCATTTGATTGACGCAATTCTTCTCAAAGCTGCTTACTCCAGACCAAAATGATTGTTCTAATTGCGTGCGATGCATGGACAATTCATTTGTTCTGGCTTGCCAAGCTATTGTGCCATCCATTTTCAGTCACTGAAAAGCATCCCTCCAGCCACTTTATGTAAAAGCACACACTACGTTGATTGATCTCAAACATGCAGACATCATAATCATCATTGTTGTACTACCACCCACTTCGTAGCGGCCTTTAAAACAATCCTTGCTAATGTTTATTGGGGCTCTGCAACGTTTATTGTCATCCAGAAGGATTACTGCCGACACGATATTCAGCCACAACACAAGTGTCACCATTGCCTTTATGCAGCGGTTGAAGCGGTGATTAGGACAACACTAATAGGTGATAGCAGATTATGATTGCAACAATTTGTTGTAATTTTTGTGGGGATGGCTGCAGGGTTGGGAACAGAGGAAGCAGTTTGCTATGTTTACTACCGCGAGCTCTCAGATCAATTTGGTGCATCACTTTGCTTTGAATTCTAGCCCCCAAAGCGAACAGAGTAGAATGGGTTTGAAATCCCATTCCACCGTAACAGATTAAGGCTTTGTTTCCGAGGGGGATTGTTACGTTTCTGTGGATGGAAATACTTATTATGTATTCACAAACACCGTAGCAACACGGGAAATATAAAAGGTGTGGTGATTGAATACGCCGGCTGTGGTCCGTATTATGCTTTGACTTGCTTCCGATTTGTAGTACTTTCACAGCGTTATTATATCATTTTTTAATTATGTTACATTCACTGCCAGAGTGTGAGCCAAACGTCAATTTCCAGTTGTGTTTCAGCCCTGACCTGGCAATAAAAGTGATTCTGGTGATACATATGACCGTTGTAACTTGTTGATCTTTATCAACGTACTAATTCTAATAACATAATACCCTTTGCAGCAGAATAAACGCAGCCATTTTGAACAATAGGGCTGTTGCATGGTGAAGTCACAGCTTGGTGGCGTCAGACATTGTGATGGTATCGCTGTCAGATGAAGAGCTAGAGAGCGATATTTGCATAACATTGTCCATTTTAAATTCTTCTATTTTTGATTTATCCACGGTAATAGTCTATCGATAAGGCAGCAGAAGGCAGCCTAACTACATCCATTGTATCTGCCCCTATATAATGGAAGTGATACCACTTAACCTTACGTATACTTAACCACACGTGACGTCACCATGCAACAGCCCTATTCTTGCTTACTTGTCATTTTCTGTTACTTTGCCTCTCTGTCAATTTACCCACAGCCGCTTTTTCTGTTTATGCGCATGTGTCAGTTTAACTGTCTTTGTTTTATGTTAAGCAAAAGGCACAAGGAGGAAATTAAAACCAAAAGAAAATGTTAGCGACAAGTTTGTGTTCCACAATAAAAAACACATTAAAAAGTGTTTTTTTTTTGGATTGAGGTACTCCTACAGCTCCATCTGTATGTCGGCTTTGGCAGTGAACAGTTACGTCTCCTCCCGAACTGATCTCATTGTCTGTTTGCTGGAGGAGGAAAGTGAAAAATGGATGTGAGTCTTCCAGAGGACGTTCTTTTAGTTCCAACAATAGTTTGTTTAAAAAACAAAGCTGTCACAGATTGTTTTGCAAAGTACATAATGTTCTCGTTCGCTGTCAGAAGCCAAATGCTTTCTGTTGGAGCGTGTTCGAGCCAACATTCGATAAGCAGGAAAGGCAGCATCAGTAGAAATGGCATCATAGCGAATTGACTAGTTCATAACTGTAACGCCGTCAGTTTGATTTCAGATGTGCTGGAGGGGGGGGGGGGGGGGTGATTTGCATCTCTCCTAATCTTACCAATTGATTTATCAATTGATTTCTTTTCTACTTGTAGCTCAGTCGGTTAGGCAGTGCACTGGAAAGCATGCATAGGCCTTAATGGCGCGGTGAGTCGGTGGTTCGAATCCCACCACTGACGTATTTCCTGCATGCCTACCCCCCATCTTCACCTGTTTACACTAACCCTAATAAATAAAGCTTGGAAAAAATATCCTGAATGGGCTGGAAAAAACATTAAAAAAAGTCTGGTCTCTCCGATGTTGGATGGTTGCATTTATTCGGATACAATACACAAGAACCCAGACAGGAAATGTTAATCAAGGCTGTGACTCTGTCACCGACAACAAAGCACGGTCGACAATGATTATCAAAGAGACTCATTCCTTTGATGAGCAGGTAAAATAGGGGAGGGGGATGACGACGAAGGCAGGGGGTATACAAATGTATTAATAATAATAATAACAATGATCATATCTCCTATATTAACTCCTACTTCCGATATTGTGCATTTTGGAAAAACTATTTTTTATTTTATTTTATTTTATTTTTTGTCTTTTTTGATGTGGGCAAGCACAAGGCAGGTGCTAAAATACAATTAAAAGTCGTTGTCATTGGCGGAGTGGTTATGGACACCACACCCAGCGTTGTTCCCGACCATGTTCAAAGAAACAATAGTTCATCAACTCCTTTGTATTCTAGGCAAACGCGAATAAGATGTTCAATTATGCTTGACGTGAATGCAGTTTTTTTTTTTTAGATTATTGAACAGAGCTGTATTTTTGTTTAGAATTATCATTATATCTATCATTATAGACCTATATGTATCATTATAGACCTAGCAAATATGTAATATGTATCATTTTAGACCTAGCAAACATGTAATATGTATCATTTTAGACCTAGCAAATATGTAACATGTATCATTATAGACCTAGCAAATATGACAGCATTTAAAAACGCTTTTGAGTTTTGAGCAGGAAATCAAATAAACCCACTTTGCTCATTCACACTCTCAGCTAGTCTCAAATTCCGCTGAGAGAATAATAATAATAATAATAATAATAATAATAATAATAGTAATAATCCCACCATCTGCCAGTTTTCCATATCAAGTGTTGATGTCCCATCTTGTGAGCTGCACTGGCGTGGATTGCGAGCCACCAAAATCGATCTCCTTTACTCTTAAGAGAAAGTAGTCAGTAAACAGTAACCGTGGCAACACTGAGCATCAATATGTCTGGTGGAAAAATGTTGGGAAAGTGTATAACAAGTGCCTGGTCTGGTGTTTTTCTGCTGACAACCTACAGCCCCCGCTCACATACTTTTGTTTTCAAATCAAGGGCTTGTCAATACGTCTTACTGCTGTGATATGTGTCTCATACCCAGCTAACGCCAGTGTCAATGTCAATTATTTCATACAATGCCAAAACACAACAAAAGTTTCTTCTTCAAGCAAGTTTCCAAAGCAACAATGGACACACTCTTAAAGCAGTCTGCAACTAGAGTCAGAACGTATCGATGAATGAATGACTTTACAACAACTTAGGATAACATAAAACACCATAAAATCATCCCACAACGTGGTTACAGATCAGAATTAGCAGGAGTGCCATTTTCCAGACGTAGCCCTTCTTTAAACTCAATAGGATCCAGATGAAAACATACATTTATACGTCTATCGCAAGTTCTCTTCCCCTCGTCGGCTTGTCTGCGATGTCTACCCCCAAACTCTTCAACCCAGTTTCCCACTGATCATATCTAATAAACACCTTTAAATTGGTGTCCAGTAAGTGCAAGAAATGTCCATTGTTTCACGCTCCAATGACATCATCATAGTTCACTTTCTCCACTTGTAGCAGAATGTGCACCAACATGGGTCGGCTTCCTCCAGAGACTCCGGTTCAGAGTCATTCTGTTGAGGGTTGTCAGGTCAAGTTCTAACCATTTGTAGATGCTGTGATGCCATCTTTTGGGTTGTCTTCCTCTGCTTCTCTTGCCGACCACTAATCCTTCAAGGCAGAGTTTTGTCATACATATTTGGGATCACTTGATGTGTCCGTAGAGTTTAAGGGTTCTGCTTTTGAGTATTGTCATTATTGAGTGAGGTTAGTCTTTATTTCTATGTGGTCTAGAAGGCAGTGTCCTGTCCAGGGCTTGAAAACGGAATTATTTTTGAAATGTTCCGTTCCGAACGGTTCAGGCAGGTCTCTGTTTAACGTTTTCGTTCTCGGAACCGTTCCGCCACCAAAATATCGGTCCTGAACCGGTTCGGAACAGAAAAATTTTGCTCGTTCTTAAAGTTCCTCATATTGTGCAATGTTAAGTTTAGATATAGTTTATACAAAATATATTGTTGGTGGACTTTCAAACTTCAGTGTAACTGTATTAACATTAAACGGGGGTTTAAAACGCCTTTACATTCACTTCCTCGTCTGTCCACAAGATGGAGCCCCAGATGCATGGGGCTTGATGACTGACAGTGAATGTTGGATGGATGCACAACCGGAAATAGTCTCCCAGACATATATATGTTCAAATATATAGAGAACAGGAAAAAAAAACGTTTTTAACCGGTTTTGTGGATTTCATAATGTTCCGTTTCTGTTCCGGAACATTTGAATACGTCTTTTTTCGTTTCCGTTTCCGCTCCTCGTAAAATTCCATAAATTTCCGTTCGTTTCCGGTTTTCGTTTTCGTTCCTTGAACCGGTTCGGAGCCCTGCTTTGGTGACATGTTCTTTATACGAAAGGCTGAGGTGCCTGTAGAAACATCTAGTCTCTGTGGCCTGAATTCTTCTCTCTAGCCTTACCATCAGGGTCCATGTCCAACATATTTGGTATTATTTAACCTGTTCCTCGCTGCCCATCCCTCACACGCCGCGAACGGATGCAGACAGAGGGAACAACTGATTTAATTTGGGGTTTTACGTAAAACATTTGTAATGCAATAGACTATGACCGCCAAGGACGTAGCATTAGGCTTCTACGCCAGCATCATAATTTAAAAAATGTAGTGGAAATGGATATGTCTGGAACCGGGAACCCACTATGGCAACACTGATCCCACAGAACTCACCTTGGTCTGTTTCATGTCCAGGTAGAACTGGTGCTGGCTGATGGCCATGGCCCAAATACTCTTTATCTTGGTGTTGCAGCCATACCAGGCGTGGATCAGC
>OMKY01250526.1:0-14159 GCA_900302395.1 Bregmaceros cantori | reverse complement strand
ACAGAAGCACTCACACCCACACAAACACACACACACACACACTATATACATAGTAACTAGAGCTGTCAAACTTACCTTTTTAAAAGCGCAATAAGGTGTTTTTTGTGTTGATTGCCTATACAGCTTCATGCACCAGGCAGTCAGGATGCTAAATTCACTTCGTTCATAAAGCCTGGCAATGCCTCCATCACAGCAGGTACCTATGACTGTCCAATGACACTGTGCTTGCTGCTTAAAAAAGATCAAGTACAGATCTTCTAAAAAGATCTGTACATCTTTTTATTGTATTATTATTATTAAAAATTAAAATTAAAAATTATATAATAATGATAATAATAATAATATTTTTTAATCTATCAGGACGTCAATCCTCTTTTAACTTAAACATACATTTGCATACGCACATGGTATATGCATGGGTGGATATGTGTACAAGCATATGAGGTCATACATGTGAATACATGTGCGTATAGGTGTCTATGTACTGTGGGTGTATATATATGTGGTCATACATGTGACCGATGTGCCTGTGGTCAATGTTCCTGTTTTTATTTTCTGTCAGTGATGTCTTGGGTGCACCGTGGGGATGGAGGAAAACGGTATTTCGGTTCCTAGCATGCTCCAACATGTGAACGAACTGACAATAAAGCTGACTTTGACTTTGACTACAGCAATTGACTGTTAAGAGGTCGCTTCAATCACTGTCTTCGCAACGTCATGTGGTGCTTCAGCCTTTTACAATAATGCCAATAGTGGATCGTATCGTTAACATGTTCCTGCGCAGTAAGTGGGAAGTCTAGCGCCACCTGCTGTGCAGAGACGCATGACGCAAGGCAGGCAGCTGCGTGGGGCCCCCACTAGATGGCAGAATAGACTATCTACTATATTTATTAATGAGGTCAATGGGGCAGTTGTTGAAGAAGGTTGAGAATCTCTGGGTAGAAATGCAAAGAGGGTTTTTGTTCTTGTTTTTTTTGATGAATTGACCTTGTACCCTATGGTGCAAAATGTATTGAAATGGTGCAGAATTCCACGTGTTTGTAACTTAACTTAACTATTAACATTTTAGGTGATTTATTTGAGTGATGAAAAAACACATTTGGTGAATTGCTGTTGGGGCGCCTAGCAATAAATTTCCGTGTAGGACCCAGATCCTAGAATCGCTTCTGCTGCTGTGTATGTGCATAGGCAAGCCTAAGAATCAGATTAATAATAATGCAATTGATAAGCTGCTTTCATGATTTTTATAGAGCACTATTTCCAAGTAGTAATCTATGACCATTGGGGCACCACTGAAGACTTTGCAACCAGCTCTCTCTATTCTCGGCCACTCGCATGGTGTCACTCAGCCTGCAACTTGTCCACTCTTGTTATCTTCGCATCGCTTTCTCTGTCTTCCTCTCCACACCTTCCACCTGGAGCTTGAAGGGTTGTTTTTGAAAGTCCTTGGGATCTAGTGACATGTCTGTACCATTTTAGTTTTTTGACTGTGGTTAGTAGACCTTCATATGGTCCAATGGCTTGTTTTATTCTGGCCTTCACGTCTTCGTTGGTGATGTTTTCTCTATACGAGATGCCATTTTCAAAGTAATGCAATATGGAATGTAATCCCTTACTTTACTTTTAAAATGTCATTACAGGATTACTTTTTGACGTGTGGTGTCCTCACATTTCTTATGGTCATACTTCACACAATACAGCATTTTCACATGTATCTTCTCACAGAGACTAGATGATACTGGAACGTTCCACTAGCAAACTGTGGCGCTCACGGAGACTGGATGATACTGGAACAAAAGCTAACTTAGGTTGCATGGTTGAATGTCAACCTAGTATGGCTGAATGCTAACATAGTTTGCATAGTTGAATGCTAACCTAGTTAGTATAGCTAAATGCTAAAATAGTTAGCATGGCTAAACGCTAACCTATTTTGCATGAATGCAAGGAAAAGAAATGTGGGAATGATTATCAAGGTGTTTTGAGCCGCGTGTTGTGTGAGATTGTCAGCGTAGCGTTGCATGCAGCACATGTGCAGTGTCTCGGCCGTTGTGTTATGATTGGAGCCAGCCACTCTGATTACCATGGAGAGGAGTGCTGTCGCCCCGAGCTCCACTTCCCGTGTCCAGAACGCGAGCCATGCTTGACACATTAGAGCAAGCAAGCGCCGCCTGCGAACACCCGCGTCAAATGAGTCGAAATAATCCACTGTGGTTTTTACGGCCCGGCGTCTTTTGGAGCATCAAAAGACGAATCACTTTAATGTTGAAATTTCATTGACTTTTTTTACCCGAGAGCAGCTGATAGTTAGACAAACTCCTATATGTGTATCCAAAATGAACTGTAAACCTGGAATGGACAACAAACTGACTGACTTCTCCAAGTTGAAAGTTGACAAAAAAAGTTGCAAATAAAAAAAAAAAACTAGGCCTACCCAGTCGTCCCAACTGCTGAAGGAATATCCCCGAAAACAAAGCTATAAAAAACTTTGGCTGGCTCTGTGGCGCAATCGGTAAGACACCCGCATCCATTCAGTACACGTGGCTTTGTTCACAGTTACGGGCAGCGTCGCAAGTTCTGCTCCCCTCCCCACCATTTCTGTAAAGTCTTTCCCCCAGTCTCTCTCATCCCACTTTCGCACTAACCCTATGAATAAAATGGGAATATGCCCCTTCTGCCACAAAAAAAACTGTGTCAACTCACTCCAGTGGGAACATATATGCACATGATGTGGGAGTGTCCCGGGGTGCAAGACTTGGTTGCGGGTGACACAGACAATATCAGATCATTTGAAATTCCTTGTACCAATGAATTAATTTCAACTCCCAATGGGAGTTAAACAGAAGAGACTGGTTCAAAGATGGCTTCCCCCACATGATCTTTGCTCCAAAAAATGGCTTGCATATTCTCACAATGTTGTGTTATTAAAACGTTTGGCAGCAAAAATAAATAAGGCTCAAGCTTCCACTATCAAGTGTTGGTCTGAATTAGTGGTATAAGTAATTCTAATTAATTAAGATAAGGAAATTATGTTATAATAAAGGAAGGTGAGAGAGGGGAAATACACTGCCAAAGAGGGTGGGTGGGGGGTTAATTGGTTAGTTAATTCTACATTGTTCCCTTTCCTTATGTGTGACTTATTGCTTTTTTTGTTGTGATTGTGTTGTTTTCGTATACTTTTGTTTTCTTATCCATGTCAGTTTGAAAAAGAAAAAAAGAGAAGTTTTGTCTGACACACTCTGAATTGCTTGCATTGTGAAATAATACATTGTTCAGAAAAAAAGAAAGAAAATTTTAATCTTGAATGTGCCTCCAATATCTGATCAGTTCATAACCCTACCTTGGAGCATTACCACACAGAATGAGGGACAAATCCATCCGTTCAAGCGGTATAACACAAAGCATTAACCGACGCTCCGTATTTCGGGGATATAATGGCTCATTCTATGGCAATTATAGAGGCTTTTAGGGTATGGGGGGAGTGGGGACACTATGAGCCAATTGTTGTGACTAGTAAATGTGCATGCAGCAATATCCCATTCATGAGGAACATCTTTGGAATACATGCAATTTTGGACTTGCATTATGGTTGCATTTGTATTCACTGTAATCCTCTCACAACATTCCCAGATTAAATAAATGATCAAATCCTCTTTACGCCTAGAAATTGCTCATGATTGCTAAGTTAGGTGCTGTTATAGCATGATCCAAATGTGTGCATGCTGGAATGATAACAAAAGTGTTGGAAAAAAAACACATGTGACAAGTCAGTTCAGTGCGTATCCCAACTTTGTGGCTACAAGTTCCCCTTGATTTTTCAAGGATATCTATCTATATATCTATCCATTTCACTATCGTTCTACCTACGTCCCCCTCTTTCTAGTGAGGGAAAAATATAACTTATCTTATAATATAACTTTTTGTTAATCAAATTACAGCATGAGAGGTTTTATCAAATTAAAGCTTAAAGGGGCATGCATGTAAAAAATAAAAAGATTGTAGAAGGTCAGAATATCTCCCAACAATTTGTAATAGCATAGGTTTCCGACAAGCTGCCTTCGCTGCTTGGCCCCTAATGAGGAAATTGAGGCCTGTGCATCTAACAATAAACGTCAGGTTATTACCGACAGGCTCACGGCGTGCGACTTTGTTGCGTCACGTGACTTGCAAAGTCACGTGACATAAGTAGTCACGGTGGCGTGTGGGCGGGGCGTGCGAGGCAGCCGCAGTGAGTGCGAGGGGGAACTCGGTGAGAGGGGGCGGGGGAAGACAGGGGCACGAGCTCCAGCGGCGGAGCAGGGGAGCAGCCTGGTAAGTTACCCAGGACACCGCTGGCACAACATTAACCCCCTCTGGCGATCGGCTCACCGGTTAAGCAGGGCTGAGCAACTGGACGATGTATGCCTCCCAGCGCTAGTTAATTTTAGTTGTTCGCTGCGTCGGTAGCTGCTGTTGCCCTCGCTGGAGGTTGGAAGGCTGGAAGTCAGTTTAGCGCTGTGTCGCTCGTGGAGGATGGGTTCAGATTAAGATCATAGCGGAACGAAACTATCGCATTGTATAATTCCCATTGTAACATGCGTTCATGGTCCTATTCCCACTTTCCTCACTGAGTATGAAGACTTTCTGGGCCTATATGTCAGTCCGCGACATTAATGCGCACCTGGCTTACTGCTGATCGCGGCAGGTTTAGCTTTCCGACGCGTATTGCATGTCTGGAATTAAAAGTATATGTCCTGCACGCTGACCGAGATCATTGAACGTCTATTTACGAGAGCGCGGGGTTTTAAGCGCTTCCAAGCATTTTAATCAGTCTGTGGTTACTTAATCTCACCCCTCGGTGCCTCTCGCTACTTCCACCGTCCCCTTTGCTGCCTCTCTCCATGTTTTAATAATCTCTGGCGCATGTCCGTCATTCTCATTTATTTGCACCTATAATTGTTTACTGCGCACATGTTTTTATACAAGCGGCCAGGGGTGCTGTGCTGCCCTGTCATCACTGCCAGCGTGTTTTGGTGCCCACCACAACACTACGCCCTAACCGCTGTCTTGTTGCGTAATTATTTACAACGCGCGTGTGAACGCTACTTCTTCAGCGTTTATATAGTAATGAAGGTTACACTTGGTCTCTCCGATCAACTGTGAGTGGAACAATAGAACATTTACGTTTGCTTACAGAAATATTACGTCTACATGTTTTATTACTTGTTGTAATATTACATACGTACATCTTTATTTGCAGACTCAGGGTCCATAACAGGTACATATCACAAACAAACAATGAAAAACAACAAACAAATACAGTAAGAAGCACAGCAAAAACAACGACAATGGGTAAGAGTCAATACATCCTCAATACATCCGAATCTAATATCAAAATATAGAATTATACACTTAAAAGACAGCTGTACCAGTGCCTCTAGAACTGAGACTGGTACCTGGTGGAGCTGCAGTGAGACAGACTTTTAATGATTTCATTTTCCGAGGCATCAAGCCTGCCCATAAATTTGAACATGAAGTTTTGGAGTACATAGGTGTTAATACGTAAATTAACAAACAGTTCACTCACGCTCAGCCACCGTCTTTTAAGAAGAATTCTTAGGGCATCGTTATACGCAACCTGTCGTTTTTTCAGGCTTGCTTTCTTATAATTAACCCACAGGTGTATTTTTTCTGTCTTCTGTCCATTCATTCCAGCCACCCATGTATTTATTCCATTTTTTAGCATGAACAAAGTCGCAAAGTGCTCGTAATGTTTCTTTTGTATCCGCCTTGCATTGTTATGTTTAGGTGTATACAGTATACAGTGAAGTTCCATACGATGGAACTCCAAAATGAGAACTCAACCAAGTTATGGTGAGGAGTGCCACAGCGTGGACAGCAGCTTTGTTTATTGCTAGAATCACAAAAAGAGTGAGACATACTCCGTAAATTACTTATATAGTATCTGGCCACGACGTTACAATATAGCGTAAACAGATGTACTGGCCTAAAACCAATGACGGCATTGAAGGGGTTCTTGGATAATTTGGATTTATATTAAATAAATACACATTATTAAGGAACAGGACACCTACTCCGTCTCCTTTATTGTCGGAAGCAGGAAGTGAAAAACGGTGACTCATACATGACTTCTGTTTGGTGATGTCATAAACCCTGTGTGGATGTTCCAAAACTGAGAGGATTCGATATTCGCGGGCACTCCACATCTCCTCCTAGAATCCACTCCACAGAGCCAAATGACAATTCATGGCAATGAAATGAGTTTGCAGGGAGTGAAAAATGTCTCTCAGTTCATTTCATTGCCATTCAGTTGATCCAACGTGTAATAATGTCAATCTCTGAGCAACCCGCAGATGTGAGCGCGGGCTGTTGCGTTACTCACCACTAGGGGAGCAGCCAGCAAGTTGACTGTAAAAAATAATAATACACTCTCAATGTGTTCATGCATGGTCATGGCTGGCTTTGTCTATACACAACAAGGTGGACGGGAGCATGCGTGCGGATTGGAGATGTAGCCTGTGTCTAGTCTTGGCCCGCGCAGCGAAAAAAAAAAACGCTATTTGATAGGAGTGTAAATCACACCCAGCATGGCGATTCGATTCAGTATCGATTTCCTGACCCAACGATTCAATTTTTTCCGATACTCAAGAATGCACCACGATTCGATACAATTCGATTACATTCATTTATTTATTTTTACCCAAAGGGCTAGACATTGGAGAAGGAGGTAATGAGTGAGTGTGCGCGAGGGAGTGAATGTACTACCTATCCGTTTTTTCTCCGCTGTCTCACTCTCCTGGCTCTGCTCAGCCTTGGCCATAGACTGTATATAAACACATACAGTCTATGGCCATGACACACATGCCGGGTTAAGGCAGCGAGGACGGCGCCAAATAGGTTTAGCGCCACCTGCAGCACGGGAGTGGAATTACGTCCAGGAGCAAAAAGATAAAAATAGACGAGAAGAAAAAAAAGCGATACTCTTGTGGACGTATCGATACATTGTATCAACAGCTGTTGTATCAATATATCGATACAAAATCGATATTATTTACACCCCTACTATTTGAGATGTGGGCAATCCAGATCAGTCTTTGTTCATAGTTGTTTATAATTGTATGAATTGAGGGCTGAATCCGTAACTTACAATATCATAGACGCTGGCCGTTGTACCACAAATTATACATGCATTAATGATATATTGTTTTAGCAGTTACGTACGACATTTTTGCCCAGTAACTTTGATTCACACTCCCATCGTATTCTTTATTAATTTAGAATCATTCAAGAATTTGTTGCGGTGAAAGGTTTACTAAACGCACAACATCACCAAAACAGACGACTTATTAGGAAGAAAGAATGCATATTGATAGGATATCTATGATGCAAAACTGAATCGTTATTATCGCCACACTTTGGGAAAGTAACAGTGACTGATGTTTTAGTCCCTGTGCTGATTGTGAGAGATGACATTCAGGCGTTGAGCCTGGTTTGTTCCAAGCTTGATTGATATGCTATACGCTAATAGCGGCTAGTTCAGTTGTGCGAGAATCTTCAAAATGCTTCTACCTGGTTGTAATAATACATATTGATCAAACATGTTGTCAGCGTTATTTTTGGTGCATTCTATAATTTGATGACTTTTCAAAGTGTTTGAGATCCGACTGAAGCAAGATAGTTATGATCAAAGACATTTTATGCTTGAACTGCTGCATTTTTGTCAGAAATCAGCATTTTTACTGATACCCACCCATGTTCTGAGACTATCGCTAAAGAATGGAAATGGGCACAAGCTAATTTTTTTCTGATGATGAGGGAAAGTACTTTGGTATTTTTGTTGTTGACATGGACACATAACTCAATTTTCTATGTGTCTTGAAGAAACACTCAAATGTGGAAGAACCTCTGTCACTGGGAAGTTCTGAATTTGCAAATTGCTGGCACTCAAAGGGTTAACTGCTAACGACGGCCCCCATTCATAGTAATGGTGCTGTGGTGCAAGTTCTACTTCCCTTGCCGACTTTCTTGCGATGTCTACCACCAAGATGAACGACTAATCCTGAAAAATGGCGCTGATGCTGGAAAATTAATACCTTATACATAAATTAGAAATTAGCAGTTCAACAGCTGTCCAGGGTGCTGGAATAACGTGATTTAATTTGCTTTTGTTACATATTGGTCTGGGGCTGCAGGCACGTGTGCTACTCTCTGGTAACCTAATGCTGCCGCCTAGTGGCCAATGTTCATAAATGATTTATCTACAAACTCAAACTCAAACTCAAATGAACCAATATAGGGCTGTTGCATTTGTGACGTCACGGCTTGGGAGTGGCAGACATTTTGCTGGTAGCAGAGCGGCTAGACGAACAGGCAGAGTGCGATATTGGCACAACATTGTCCGCTTAAAATTTTTTTGAACTATTATTGATTTAGCCATGGTAATATGCTATGAATCTCCAGCAGATGGCAGCCTAATTACGGCCATTGTATTTAGCCCCATACGATGGACGGAAAGTGGTAAGGTATACCGCTTGACCATACGTATGTGATGCCACCAAAATGTTTGCTACGGCCAAGCCGTCACATCCCAGTGCGACAGTCCCATTGCGCTATGCTTGTGTCTCTCTTCTAAATAATTACCACAAAATACCAAAATATATACCCAATACTGCCGTGAGCTGGTTTTCAAATGTGTTAACAAACTTGCCCCTCCGGACTTAGCTGATCTGCTTGTACCATATCAGCCATCCCGGAACCTGAGGTCCAGTGGCACAGGGCTCTTGGTAGTTCCACGAGTTAACTCCAAATCGCATGTAGAGGCTGCATTTAGCTTCTATGACCCTCGACTATGGAATGGCCTTCCGGTTGCCCTCAGAGCCGTGGAGACTGTCGATGTTTTTAAGACGAAGCTCAAGACACATCTTTGATCTGGCTTATAACTAGGATGTTACTGTCATCGTTACATCAACCTACTATATTTGATACGTGTGTGTCTGTGTGTGTGTGTGTGTGTGTGTCCATGGTTGAGTGTGTGCCAGTTTGTTTGGGTTGGGAGGCTGTGTATAATGTTCTGCTCGATGTTCTGTTTCTGTAAAGCACTTTGTGTTGCTCTGCATGAAAAGTGCTATACAAATAAATAGTTTGAGTTTGAGCTGCACGGTGTCCCGTATTATGAATTCTAGTCCGTATCGCCCAGCTCTAAAACTACACCTAATTTTCACATAGCTTTTCTTTCTCACAGGAGTGCTTTGTAATTTTTGCCTGTTCTGTTTTCTAAAAAAAAACAACCTCTGATGCCTAATCTGGTGCAGCAGTTTGGCATTTGATGCATGCACAGACATTGGATGACAATGGACTTTGTTGGCAGTTGAACCCAAGCTTTACTTGACAACAAAACGGATGCATTATGATGCGTGTGATGATGCATGTACTGCAGGGCTGGACTAGCGACATTTTTCAGGCCACAAGATGGAGACAGGCCAGGGGGCAAACTGTTATGCGCTACTATAAGTCCAGTCCTGATGTCTTGTCTGTATAAAGATAATGCATAAACAAGTAAAAAAGGTCTTCGGCTCCCATAATTGACAATCTTTTTTTTTTTAATGGTGGGCTTTGTTAACAATTATCTTTTGGTACCACTGTCCTTGGTTCATTGGGGATAGTATACAACTAAATGAAGGTTGAGCTGAAATCAAAGATATAAATATGATATAATGCAATAGACAATTGTGAACGAACAGGTTGATTTTAATATGAATGGGCCACAGCACCTGGTCCTCTTCTAATAAGGAGTCTGCAAAATGTCTATGCACAAAACCAACATATTGATCACTTTCTTTTTGGGAGTGTTCATTGATTTTGACGTATAACGTTATGGTGCACACACACACACACACACACACACACCTACACACAAACACAGTGAGCGCAGTGTCTTAACAGTTTGATGTTTTCATGCAAGGTTATGTTGATGACTGGGCAGGAAGCAGTCGTAACTCACAACGACGCACAGAGCCTCCTTGGCGCTACCTTGACCAAGCATGGCCTCTTTGTCATAATGGCTGTCTGAAACACGAGGTAGTTAATCTGTCAGTGGTTCCTCAGTTGTCCAAAGACACATACACACACAACTCAACTAGTGCCGGGATAGATGATGTTTCAATAGTGCAGTCTTGACTCAATAAAACTATTCTGATTTTGTATACATTGTTTTGCATGCAAGTTAGCTTTGCCTGTTGAATGAAAGCGAAGGAGAAGTTTAATTTAATTTTGTTGTAATAATATATATATACAACTATACATAAACAAATATAAACTACTACAGTTTCTTTTCTTCGTTTCTTTTTTTCAGAACATCCTTATTGAATCTCACAAGTGTATCAAAGTTACTGACAGTAATACACCAGTTTAATTGTGATACCTTTTTTTAAACATAATGAATCTTTTGGCAGCCTTCATGGGCGATTTGATTTATATTAATGGATGAAATCAGATGGCTCTTATTAATGGGGAATGGGAATCAGGGAATCAAGTAGGAAATGAGGGAAATATAATAAAAATACAATGGAACATTCAAGTTGATGAGACTTGGATGTATTATATGGTACCCACTCCCCAAACACATTGGATTTGCAGCAAGAAGGGAAGGCGCACAGCGGCAGAGACTAGCGGGGCAGCGGGCACCAGACTACGTTTTCGTTGAAACACTGCTGTCCGCCGCCATTCAGGGAAGGCAACAGAGACCGGAGGAGCAGCGGTACTACCTATGGGAAAGACCGTTCCATGTCAGGGTCAAGGGGGTCAAGGGTTCTTTTATAAGTCTCCAATCCGGAGAAATTCATTTGGGAGACGGGGTAGGCTCGCTGTTGCAAAAGAAACACAAAAGACATCAACGATGCAGTACACAACAGACTGGTTTCAATGAAAACTTTGAGGAACGAAATAAAACCGGTATTAACCGCTTACCATTATTTTTAAATAAGTGTTCGTGTTCCAGAACATGGAAAATAATAACGTTTAATGTATTTTCTCTGGTATCCTGGTTTACCAAGCTTTGTTGAGCTGACCACTGATTTGCGCCACATGGAGCTCCACCTGCAGCCGTATGTGAGTGGTCTAGCTGGTTTGGCTGAATTTTAGTTTTGATCACCATCAAAGAATGAAAAATGACTCTGAATTATAACTTGTAACCTTTATTTTGATCGTTTAATCGGCCATTTTTATTAATTACTCGATTAATCGGTTAATATTTTGTTTAAAATCGGCACGGTTTTTAATGTGAAACCTTAATTATTGAAAATTTGCAATTTAAATATTTCAAACTTTTTCTGTTCCGCTATCCTCACTTATTGGTAACATTTCCAAGCGCATAATGTTTGTGCTAACTTATAATATTTGGGGTTTTCCACCAACCTTACTTATTATTTGTATTGTATTGTTGCTGTGGGGATTACTGGTATTCAGTATCCAAGAGAATGGAGACTAGCATTGGGAACAACACATATTGAACACGTTTGAGTGAAGAATGGGCCAAACAAGGACCATCTCTTTTAGATGGAAAGGTGCTTGAGACTTGAAGTCATATCCTTGGCAAGAGTGACTTAAATATTCTAGACAGGAATATTGTGACCTATTGTAGACAGTGTATGTAATGTGATGGTAGCCAAAGTCATCTGTTCCCACTTGCTGACTCACACACAGGCTCAGACAGACACTTGGCACCTGTGTGTGTGTGTGTGTGTGTGTGAGGCAGTCTGTTAGATGCCTGGGCAGATAGTGGGCTGTTAAAAGGTTTTACCATGTAGGGGCAACAGCGCCGGACTGGACAGAAAGCACATGTGCTAGCCCCATGTGTGCAAGCACACGTGCGATTGGTTACAGAGATTGTGGCTTGATGTGGAACTGCTCTCATGAACATGACAATTGATCCAAGTTGGCCTGTCACCATGTTCAATAAGCCCAAAACGCTTTATCGGTTGTTTCGTCGACTCTAACTAACTAAATGATGGGTTCAAGCCACGCAATGATGCTTAAACGTTGGTGAACTGACAAAAAAATGAGGTACTTGCTGAAAAATGTTTTTTTTCCCTTAGGAAACTTTGCGCATATTCAAACCTAAATGTCAATTTAGTGTGGGCTAGTTTTGGGGCTAAATTAATTTGATTTATTGTGTTGCTGTTCAGACTGCCTTTTTTCATTCGAGACATATTTGTAAACAAAGCATGCATGTGCAAAATGAGTGTCATGGTCATGTTGGACAAGCAATTGCAAGACATTCCTTGTCAATTTTAATAAAATCACATGTATTGAACTATTGAGATTTGAAAGGGTTGTATGTTCCAAACTTGCTAGAATGGCAATATTATCAATTCATGTACTATATTTATACTGTCCAACACAAATTAATACAATTATAATGCTTTTTTAAAGACAGTGACACACTTTTTAAATAATTGGACAGTTTTGATTGCAGGGTTGTGATCAAAACTGTCGAGGACTTTAATACCATTGCTTTTCACAATTTCTCATCCAGCAAAATGTATGTTTTGTGCCTGGCTATTATCAAAGTATAGCTCAATAGAGAAATGGTTTTCAAAGGATTGAAAAAAGTTTCTAAACAATGAACAGAATATGTAAACCTTGATGACCACACCCATCCAGGAATGTACATAGAAGCACAAGGAGAAATGCTTTGTAATATGCCAACAGAGCTCTCAATTTGGCGTAGGAATGTCAAGGATTCGTCAATAATCGGCTAACCGAATGAAAACACTTGATCAATTTCATTTACAACAATTCATACTAGAATACATCTGATCCATATATACACGTATGTGCCGAGCAACTTTCATGAAATAATCAATGTAGTTATGAAATTATTTTTTTTATCGCAGCGGTAGCAGTATCCCAAAAATGTAAAGCAATTAATCAAGTCGTGATATTTATTAGGCGTGTAAATCACACCCATCATGGCAATTCGATTTAGTATCGATTTTCTGACCCAATGATTTGATACGATTTTGATACGATTTGATAATTTTTTTTTTTACCCAACATCTAGACAATGTTTCAAATTTTAAAATGAATCAATGAGAGCTGTAATATCGTTATACATTTATGGCCATGGCACACATGCCGTGTTTGTGTGTGTGTTAAGGAAGCGGGGACGGCGCTAAATAGGTTTAGCGCCACCTGCAGCACGGGAGTGGAATTGCGTCCAGGAGCAAATTGATAAAAATAGACGAGAAAAAAAAATTTCGGTATTCTTGCGGACGTATTGATACATTGTATCGACAGCTGTTGTATCGACATATCGATACAAAATCGATATTATTTACACCCCTAATATTTATAGTTGAATATGTTTTTGTAGTTGAGTGTGTGTGATTTATCGAGTAATCGTTTGGCCTCTATTATTGACAGTTTGTTTGTCTGTGTCTGTCTGCAGGAGTGGTGGCGTTCTGACCACAGGAAAACACCAATGAATGAATGCGGCTCCAATACACACAGTACCTCCTGTGTTCGCAAGGCCTACAGCCAGGCCAGAAGTGCGTAGCAACACCCCCCCCCCCTCACCATCACCACCAGCCCGGCCGCTGCCACCAGTGCCAGCATGGCGGGCTGCAGAGAGAGGGCGCCCCGCCTCCAGCGGCCCTGGTCGGTTTACCGAGCCTCCACCCTGGAGCTGTCTGCAGAGATGATCGACCTGTCCCTTGCTGGTGGGTGTCTGCTGACCAACGGTGATGACTACACATTCCGCCTCCAGAAATATGCTTTGTACTGAGGCTGAACGATTACTCGCAATAGTTGATAAACCGCGGTGGCGCCTTGCGGTTGTTACACCGCAAGCCGTGCGTTTTTATGTAGTTTTTGCATCCTGCTGGCCGCACCAGCGCGCAGTCGCGCACACACAAACGCACACAGCCACCAAAGCCCGGCCAAGTCTCTCACCCTTGCACACACACACACATGCTGCACGCACACACACATATCGCTAAGTACTGCCCCATCAAAGCAGTCGCTATCTTTTTCTCTCTCTCTCTCTCTCTCTCTCTCTCTCTCTCTCTCTCTCTCTTTTTCATATATACACACACTAATTATCAAATTGTTTGTTAACATTACATTTCTTTGCCTTCTTTGCTGCAAGCAAATCTGTCACCATT
>OMKY01250518.1:3867-45789 GCA_900302395.1 Bregmaceros cantori | reverse complement strand
TCATTTATAATGGAAAATTGGAAATACATTTCATTTCTGATTATACCATTACTATACATTCAGATTACATATTTTACAATGTAGTTGTAAGCGACCACAGTACAGATATTTGATTACTTTGATTATCCACTACGACCCAACCCTGTGCTTGCCTTTCCTGCCCAGTGTGGGGCGCTGTTTTGGGCTGCAGAGTGTGTTTGGTGTGCTGGTTCGGTGGTGGTGGTGGTGGTTAGTGGCTGTGCTGCGGTGGGAGGCGCTGCCAGCGGTGTTTAACAGGCGGTGAGGAATGCCAGAGCTCCGTGGTCATCTGCTTTATTAGCACGTGTCATTCCATCCTGCTGTTGTGATTATGTTTCACACTCTGCACACTGCTGTAAACCTTAACAGCCTGCACATTGTGCAGCTTCACCCACAGAGGAATGGGAACCTGAGGGTGGTCCGACTCTTATCTTGATCCGAATGCGATTCAGAATTAACTTTAATCGCCGGCATTGCGTATGCAAGCAGTTAGCGGCTGTGCGCACATGGAATTTGGGTCGGACAAAGGAGGCACTTCCAATTTATTGACAGGGTTAGATTTGAAGTGGGATCAGGGAGATTGTTGGAAGACATTGCGTAAATGTCGGTGAAGGGAGGAGAACTTAACCATATACATGTGCTGGGTGCAGGTACCGACTGCGCCACAGAGCTAGGTCATCTCTAATGTTTAATTGATTGGTCCTTTGGCCAATATCTGGTAAAAAAAGATGAAAATCCATCCATAACTTTTTAACTTTTAAACATTCCCTTCTTGATGATAGGTAATGATGAGGTAATGATATAATCCATTATTAACCAGGGGGTCCGCGGAGGAATTACAGTTTTGAACTTGGGGTCCACGAAAGGTCTGAATGTGGTGATTTACCATGATCCAGCCTGCCACCACCTTGTTGCAGTAAATGAATTCTTGAAGAAATAAAACAACACTGGCATAGTTTCATTGTTAACTAGCACCAAGATACACATTTTACCAGCAATTAAATGTGTATCTTACCAGCAGTGATACTACACATTTTTTCCACTGTATTCCAAATGTTACTGCCACATTATCGAGTTCCAGATAAGAAAAAATGGCTATATCTCTTAAAATGAAGGGGTCCCTGAGTTACTTTAAGCCGGGAAAGGGGTCCTTGGGTGAAAAAGGTTGAAAAACACTGATCTATATGACATAGTAGTTCAATTGCAAGATTTTCCAGTGATTATTGATTGACATTGTACATTTTTATTCAGCACTTGTACATGTCTATATTATAGCTGTGAATGTGTTGTGTTGTGTGTGTATATATATTGTTTGATTTGAATGAGTGGTGAGTGGTTGTGCTGTGTGTTGTGCTTGAATGCACTGATGTACTTTTAAATACAATGTCAATAAAGGCATTCAATTCAATGATCCGGAAGTAGTCTGAGCCTGATCTGTCATATCTTCTCTTTGGAATAATCCCCAAATAATCTTGTCAAGTGCGAAGCGTGGACGATTTGTTGGTTCCGGCTTGCCAGGCTATGTGTGTATGTGTGTGTTTCTTTGTTTGTTTGCAGTTCCACCAAATATTCTGTAAATGTATATCCAAACATAATGCCCAGTAATGTAAAGAACATGATCAATATTTTGTCGCAATAGTTGCGTTTACAACTTCACAACAATTAGCCCTTGACATGGGCTGTGTCCGAAATCGCTCTCTGTCCCCCATATAGTACACTATATGGGCCGCACACCATTTTGTAGGGGTGTCCGAATTCTCCATGTACCCTATATAGTGCACTGAAAGTATCCCACAATGCACCGCAAAAAGTAGTGAGCATCGGATGTACCCTAGACGGAGCAATATAACCCATAATTGCGAGACGTTTTAAAAATGACCTAAACTTTACAAAAATGGTGCGGCGGGAGTAAATAGCGACCGACCACTGCAAATAGTTATAAATGTAAGTACCTTATACTTTTTCTGATGATTGTTGAATTTTATAATTATATTTTTAATAATTATATTTTATAGCGATAGGGGGCGATTTCGGACACAGCCCCTGAGAGAGTTGGACCAAACACATCTTAAAAATGTGGCAGCACAAAACAGCAAACAACAGCTAACAGTCAATAGATGGAACAGACATGCAATCACAGTCTGACACTGCAGAATAACTAGCCTTTTGTGTGCTTTGTTGTGTATCTTCAAGTACAAGAGCATCACACATTACAAGCCGGCTGTGTGTTTTTATGGATATTGTGATAGCACAGATGAGGTGGGGGGAGGAGGAGGGTGACAAAGTCAGTGACGTCTCATTACGAATGCGTCCCAGCCGTGAACAGACATTGCCATGAGAATTAGCACGCTCTTTGTTAGGCTAATGCTGCTGATTGTTTGTATGGTGAGCTGCATGGGAGACTTTATGAATGTACATTCTCTCTCCGGCCCAAAGGATTTCAAACATGTAAATGAACTTTGTGCTGGTGATATTCGCATACGCTTAGCCGGCCTCTCCTGAATTTTTGTTTTTTGTTCCTGTGAAATAGGGCTGCAACTATTATTTTGATAATCGATTAATCAGCCATTTTACTGGCGATTAATCAATGAATTTAAAACCACAGCAATTATTAGCATTAATTATGATTACGAAACATTATTAAAAGTTTGCAATATTAATATTACAATCTTTATGCTGTTCCGCTATCTCCATTTTTATAGTAATAGCATGAAAGAGCCTACTCTTACAGGCTAAATGATAACATATTGGGCTTTCACGCAAGCTTATGTGTTGTCTTTAATGTATTGGGGCCTTGACATTGGAAAAATGCATTGGGAACAACATATATTCAACACGTTTGAGCGGAGAATAAGCCAAACGATGTACCGATTAATCACTTCTGATTAATCGATTATCAAATTAGTTGGCCATTATTTCAATAATCGATTATCATTGATTAATCTGTTGCAACTCTACTGTGAAATGATGGGATAAGACTATTTCCTTATCTCAACCTCATCCAACATAAATACTCCATTATTTGTAAGCAGCGCTGGCCATAACCTTGTAAGCAACTTTGCCTTAACTTGGTTAGTGTTGTGACAACACGTTTCTGACCCAATGGAGATCTGGCAAGCCAATTGTATAGATCACAGGTGCACTGTATGAATAATGAATTCACAGTCTGTAGGCTTGCTAACTTAGCTAGGATGCCAAGATAGTCTTGTGGGCTTCTCATGCAGTGTGTCCAAAATCACTCCCTATTCACAATATAGTGCACTATATGGGCCATTTTGTAGGGGTGTCTGAATTTCTCCATATACCCTATATAGTGGACTCAAAGAATCCCACAATGCACCGCGAAAAGTAGTGAGCATCAATGTACCCATAATGCAGATGCATTAAAAACTGCTGTGTGTACACACACATAAGGGTGCAACTAACAAGTATTTTAATAAACGATTAAGGAGCCATTTTTTCAGACGCTCAATCGATTAATCTGTTATTTATTTCTTCCTAGAATCAGAATGTTTATTAATCTGAACATCTTTTTTTCCAGCCCATTCAGGCTGTTTTCCAAGCTTTTTTTAAATTAGGTTTAGCAGAAACAGGTGAAGATGGGGGGCAGACATGCGGGAAAATACGTTGGTGGCGAGATTCGAACCACCAACTTTTTGATGTCTCGCTGTCTTCACTTATTGCAGATTGCGCACTAACATTCCCGTTTTATTATTAGCATGGAAGATCCTACTCATCTGTGCTATCTTACAACAGTGTTTTCCCCCCCAAGGGCTACTTATTATCTTTATTGTCTTCTTTGTGTTGCTGTGGGGCTTAACAGTGTTCAGTATCCAAGAGAATGGGTGGGGCCATGGCACTGGGAATGGTGTCTGGCACCGGGAGCGACATGTACTAAGCACGTTTGAGCAGAGGACGGACCTAACAATGAAAATGGGTTATGTCTGATTAATCGATTATGAAGTTTGTTGCCGAACCAATTCAATAATCGATTATCATCAACTAATTGATTAACCAGTTGCAGCTCTACGCACTTTCATACATAGACTGTGTCCGAAATTGCTCCATATCCCCTACTCCCTATATATCCCCTACTCCTTATATAGTGCACTCACTTATAGCGCACTCCAACAACGACTGAGATTTCGGACACTAGAGTTGGTGGCGTCAAAATTTAACAATTATCACAATAAGTAATTACATTTATAACTATTTGCCATGGTCGGTTGCTATTGACTCATGACGCGGCATTTTTGTAATTTAGGTGATTTTTAATGCATTTTTAATGCATTATGGGTTATATTGCTTGATCTAGGACTCTAGGGTACATCGATGCTCGCTACTTTTCGCGGTGCATTGTGGGATTCTTTGAGTGCACTATATAGGGTACATTGAGTGTTCGGACACCCCTACAAAATGACGTGCGCCCCATGTAGTGCACTATACAGGGAATAGGGAGCGATTTCGGACACCGCCATACACGCACGCTTCACACAGGGCGACATAGGGTGACGAGGCATAGACAAGTCATGACGTGGTGCAGATGTCATGTGACGTCTGAAAAGGCCACCATAATCCCACACGCACTGTGTGTGTGTCCACTAAACCCTATTTAGGGAAGCTCTGTGGAATGTCACCCACACACACACACACAGACGCCCCAGCCACACATACATACACACGCACAACATACTTCCCCCACACATGCATACACATCCCCCCACACTCACACATACACATGCTATAAACTACCCCCACACATACAGACAAGTCTCCTTCCTGTCCTAAATGATTTTTATGCCCCCCAGGTTATAACCATCATTGTTGTTATGTGTGTCTATTCGCCTACGCGTCGCAGAGAGTTTCATGGTACCACCACACACCACAAAGGCCTTTTAAAATATGTTCTGCATTACATTTACATTTGCCTTTAATGGGCGGTTACATGCCCATTTATAATCAACCCTTTATGAAAACAATGGGCGGTTACTTGCCCTTTTATACTCCACCCTTTATGAAAACAATGTTGTAAATTGTTATAAAATGTGCATGCAGCTGGCCCCCTTTTGTTAGATATCTCATGCTCACAGTTGAAGAGCAGCAATTTGCACCAAAATAAAGTCATTGAAACATAACACATAGTTGATGCTAATTTATTGGAGTTGTATGAATACACTCCATGTGGCTTAACAGGATTAAATAACTGATTGCAATTTTTACTGAACTTGTCACTGTAACGTTCCCAAATCTGCACACACATATAATATGTGGACACAAACTAGACACTACAGTGAAATATGCAACACTCGATAGAAATCATCTTTTTTGATTAATCAATGATTTGTCGATTAATCGGTAAGTCATCCATTATGAAATTAATCGATAATCGCAAAGTAATAAAATTGTTATTGCCATTGTTTTGGGTCAGAAAAAAAACATAAACCATTAACAGACAACCATCCAAATCATACAACATAAATCATTTTAAGTAATGAGTGTGTATCGGAGTAAGGATGTTGTGTAAAGATAGAAAAATGTCACTTGTATGCAGTGGTGTTTACATTAGACTGTATAACCTAATGTGAATAGTTCTTGTAGATTGATGTCAACAAAATAGAATATTTTTATAGAGTCTGTTTTTGGAAAATAAGGAGTAGAAAAGAAAGAAAGTACTAGTTACTTGAAAATGTACTTAAGTACAGTAGTCAAGTATTTTTACTTTGTTACTTGCCATCTATTTTCCCGCTGTGAATATTTAGGGTATATTTGTCAGAAAGAATATCCAACCAATTAGTTGACGAATAATCCTTATTCGCAGTATTCTTGTGAATAAACATGTAATGAAATGAAATCAACAACAAAAAATGATGTATGTGCGTGTGTCCCTGTGTCTCTGCTACAATAGTGGTTGTTACTGAGGCAATAAAGTTGGTCTCTGTATGTAGATTTGTCTCCACCCATGCATCCCACCAAGTCTACCCCCCCAAGCTCCTCCACTCTGTCCAAATCCAGCTATCCAAAATCAAATACTCCCTCCCCCGCTGCTCCCGGGCTGCAATGGAAGAGGACAACCCTAAGGGGAGGGGGGAAGGATAACGTAAAGTTGAGAGTTGAGGCGCATCTCAAAAAGAGAAAAAATATGGGTATGGGTCTACACAAATTTTATATCATTTGATCATTTCTGAAAATCCAAAATGTGATTGAAATCATTCGACATTGTTGATAATAAATATGAATATGACGTACACCTTCAAAATATTAGCATAGCAATTAATTGTAATGAGCCTGAGTGCTTAACTTGGGTCACTGCCTAATGTGGGACACCTAAGCTTCAGTGGCTCTGGCTCCTCCCTAAACTAATGAATGTCAGTGAAACTATAGTAAAAACAAACTATGGTAATGTGTCTAACATCAAGTTCAACTGTTCAACACTACATTTCACTGTACCACATTAGTCAGCTGACTGTCCCACATTAGGAAGTTTGAAAAAAAATGGCCCACATTAGGGCAATCCACCCTATAAACCGTTGTACTGAGTGGAAAGCTAACACACTTAGCCAAGGGAAAAATGTCTACTCACTCATTCATGGCATGTTTCTCTGTGATTGATCATGTGTGTGTTATCTGCTCACAGTTTACACACTGTGTTGTGTGTGTGTGTGTGTGTGAGAGAGAGAGAGTGTGTGTGTATGTGTGTGTGTGAGTGTGTGTATGTGTGTGTGATAACCCAGTGGCTGTGGTGCGTCAGCAATGGAGCTGAGGTTATTAACGTTACTTTGATGCCGCGGTCCCTGGCGCTCACACTAAAGTGTTTGTTTGTTTTTGTCCGTCGCCGCGGCGATGGTCAGAAACCGGAGATGCCGCATTCTTTTCTCCTCAATGGAATCTTTCTCTCTCTTTTTTTCCTCCATCTCTCATTTGTCATTAGCACGGCCTGAAAGCTGAGATGATCGGCAGCCGAGTCGGTCTGAGTGTGTGTGTGTGTGTGTGTGGTGTATCATGCTCTGATGGCTATCACAGATGCCTGCTGTGCACTCACACACTCACCGCGCACCCAACAAGCAAATTATTTTGTCAATGATGAGGTGCCTTCTATCAACATGACTGTTTACTCCATGACTCAGATTAGCTTCCAGCCCTGGCCACTATAATACCACAGATACAATAGATCAATGACATTCCTTATACCTTCTTGTGGAATGTCTTATATCGGCTCATAGGAAGGACGCACCTTTAAAGAAAATAAAGAACACTACAAAATATGTCTTTGGTTTCTCATTGAATTACTTGACCACTGAGAAATAAAAAGACAAATCTAAATAGGGTGGGTTGCGCTAATGTAGGTCACTGCCTAAAGTTCTTGTGTCTCTGGCTTCTCCCTAAACTAACGAATGTCAGTGAAACTATGGCAAAAGCAAACTATGGTAATGTGTGTAACATTAAGTTCAACTGTTCAACACTACATTTCGCTGTCTCACATTAGGCAACTGACTGTCCCACATTAGGAAGTTGCAAAAAATTACCCACATTAGGGCAATCCACCCTATTTCATGTGCATGTGTGCAGTAACACCGTTTGGGCGAACCGCTCCTGTGTCTGTCATTAGTGCACACCTGTGCCTCTCCCGGTCACATGACAAAAACTTAATAGTCCATATAATATAAATGTTCAATAAAAATATGACACATAAAGACATGCCTTGTAGAATTCCAGTGGGCCGCTGATTTAATTCAATTAGGGTAGTTTGCCCAAATGTGGGGCATTATTTGCAACTTCCTAATGTG
Organism: Bregmaceros cantori; assembly: GCA_900302395.1. Classification (NCBI taxonomy): domain Eukaryota; kingdom Metazoa; phylum Chordata; class Actinopteri; order Gadiformes; family Bregmacerotidae; genus Bregmaceros; species Bregmaceros cantori. Next base: position 37,987 of record OMKY01250518.1, on the reverse strand, counting down.
GGACATTTACCTAATGAAATACAGTGTTGAACAGTTGAACTTAATGTTAGACACATTACCATAGTTTTGCTTTTATCATAGTTTCACTGACATTCATCAGTTTTGGGAGGAGCCAGAGCCACTAGAGCTTAGGTGTCCCACATAAGGCAGTGATGCACATTAGGCCAATTTTGAATTCTTCAGTTCCATCACCTTCAAAATCTAATCAGCACATGAACCACATTTTGGGGACAATTAGTAGTCAGTAGTCAGTAGTCAGATTACTTTTAACTGTGCACGCACACTGCACACACACAACCACAATTATGCACACACGTACACACACTTGCATATACATGCGCCCCTCACCCTGACACACACACACAGCCACAGATCCCACACATGGAACACATTTTTTTTCATTTTCAACATTTCCTGTTTGGATTTGCATGCCGGCGTCTTCCTTTTGCTCCTGCAAAGCCTTTTGGGTAATCATTATTTCTATGATCAGAATGCAGATTCATTCCAAACGTTGACATTTTCATAGACTGTTTAGTTCCCTTGTGTGTCTGCTTGTCTGTGTGGGTGGTATTTGTGATTCTTTCAGAGAGGGCAAATGTACACAGATCTCTTACTTGAGTAAAAGTAAAATACATTTCGACAAGAACAACTTCAGTAATATTACAGTACTGATTCAAATATCTACTCACGTCAACATAAAAAGCAGTCTCTGAAATATACTTAAAAATATTTTCTAAAGTAAAAAGTATTAAAGGAATTAGCCAATTATGTCAAGAAATCATTTCTTAGCTTGTCTTGTTAGTGTTAAGATACTTATTGTAGAAAATGTCACAAGTATGCAGTGGTGTTTAGACTGCATTACCTTGTGTTAATAGTTCTTGTGTCATTGTGCAAACAAAATATAGTATACTTAATATAGTCTATAAAAAGTAACAACTCTTTTTTCCGGAAAGTAAGGAGTAGAAACTACTGATATTTTTGTTGGAAATGTACTGAGTACAAGTAAAAAGTCATCAGAGAAATAAGTACTTCTAAAAGTATTAGTTAGTTGAGAAATGTACTTAGGTACAGTACTTTTCTTCAGTATTTGATCACTTGTCTCTTCATTGCCATGTGAGCTTGATGATCACAAGTAGCACACCTATTCTTCTTCTTCTTCCCAGCTTTTCCCTTGAACATCGCTTTCTTCTTCTCCCTGTATCTCTATTTATGCAATCTCTCAATTTTGTTTTGTCGCCCTTTACTTCAGTTTCCTTGTATTTATATCTCCATCTCTTCCATGTGTTAAGTCTGATAAAACTTCCAAACCACTATATCAGCACCAGCGTAAATAACTAAGTTTCAGTAACTAAGCATTGTTTGCTTTTAGTATTGTTTCCAAAAACTAGTCACCTAACACATTCATTTTTCCAAAGAAATAATCAATTTAAAGTTAAATAACCATATGTTTTAATAATGAAACAATTGATGCTACAAAAAGTTTATTTTTAAAGTTTTTCTACATTTTAATGTATTTTTCTATATTTTATTCATTTAAAGTTTATAACTAAGTAAATAAAGTTAGCTGCTAAATTAATCCTTTCAGCGCCACAGACTTCCACACTAAAAAAAACACATAATTTCTGCCAAAGACGTCAAAATCCATATTTTTAGAATCAAAATCTGAATCACAGTTGTCATAAGAAATAGAGATCCTCTTCTTTACGGTATTGGTTGTGCAGATCATACATCATCATCATTTGCGAAGAATATTTGATGGACTTTCAAACTTCAGTTAACTTTTTTTGGTGTTAAAATGCTTGGCCCATCAGATCTAATAACCCATCACATTAGGATTCTTCTCCCCATATTTCGATCCACCTTGGTTCCCTGTGTTCAGAATCAAAATGAAGTTTACTGCCATTGTGAATGATACATGTTCACAGACAAGGATTTTTTTCTCTGTAAACAGTGCCAGAGACATGTATTCAGAAGAGTAAAGAAATACAAGAAATATAAGGCGCAATAATGTCATACAGATCTTAAATACAGTATTGCAGCAATATTGTTAAGACCAGTTAAGTTTACGTGTTTGGCGTGTGTGTGTATGGCTCTTGTGTTATGTGCATTTGTCATTTGTTTATTTGTTTGTTTTCTACTTGTTTGTTTATTTTGTTCTCTCCATGAAGACATGCTCCGTGATGAAAATGTAAAAAAAAATAAAAAAAATAAAAATATATGTATGTTAAATAAAATACAAAACATGTACCCTAAAATGCTTGACGCTGAAAGGGCTGAGTATTTCAAGCAACCAACTTAGTTACTGTTACAGTAAAGCAGTCGATAGTCTAACTACTTTTCAGAGGAGTAACTGTGATCCCAATGATGCGGACGACCCAACAACATGCATTTCTCATATTCCAAAATGAATGCACTCCAGCTGTCTTTCATTATCTTCCAAAGTTGTCTCTGACCTGGCTATGACACCCCAATGGGTGTCTCCCTGGGTTTTGCATTGTTGCCCGGTCCTGTGGACAGAGTTTGCTTGAATCTGTGAACAGATTTTCATGAAATCTTTACCACACATGGGTATTTGCCCAAGGAACAATCCATTAAAATGTATAGAATTGCCATAGGTTTGGACTCTCCAGTTTGGACTCTCCTCCACAAGAACAGTTGTGTTTCCCACTTATTTTGACCATGTAGCATTATTTGACAATGTTTTGTAGGTCATGTTTCTAGGCCATAATGCTTGCGACGTGGTAAACATGCATTGTATGTGATAACATGTACTCATCACTTCACTATATAAGAGAGCATGTTTCTGTGAAATGTGGGCATTTCTGCACATTCTGGCTGTTTGATCTGTCCATCTGCACATATTTTGAGTTTCAAAAAGCTGTGTTGAAACCCGTTCAAACGTGTGCTTCCTCCATGTCTGAACTCACTAAGGGTACTGGATATCGCCTTTAAAATATTCATTAATAACAATATTAATAAAGTATTTTGATTCTGAAATCTGAATCACTATCAGCTTTTTGTCTGGCTAGTACATCAACACACCCACATGAACTAGACTGCATTATTTGGTATATCTCACACAAGGCAGGCATCATGCCAGCTCAAGTGTGGCGTGGCGTGGGGGCACGTCCCATCCTGAGGGAGGTGTGGTTAATCTACTGGAGCATGTCCTATACGCCGGTCGCCGCGGCCCCCTTTTTTTGGTTGAGGGTGGGTCCAGCAAAGCACAGCATCCTGCCAGCTCATGGAGGCGTGGACTTTTTCCAGGGGTGTGCCATATGAAGGGGTGTGGTCTGCCAGCTCCAGTGAAGTCTAGGCCCCCCTGACCTGGGGAGGCGGCGACCTCTGACCTTATTTGGGCGTGTTTTTATGAGAAGGCTTTTGGACTGCGGCCAGATGGTGGAACTATCAAAGAGGTTTTATGAGAAAAATGTGGCAGAGAGAGAGGGAGAGAGATGGAGAAAGAGAGAGAAAGAGGGAAGACAGAAATACAGACAGCGTAAGGAACAGAGAGACAGGGTGAGGAACAGAGAGACAAAGAGAGAAAAAGAATGAGACAGACAAAAAGGAAGAAGCCTCATGAAGTTATGAGAGAGAGGGAGATTGGTGGAGAGAGAGAGCGGTGGGGGGAGAGGCAGAAAGAGAAGAAAAAGTGGGAGAGGAATACACTCATGTCATCGTGTGCTCTCTCTCTTACTTCCGACACAGTGGGGGTTGAAGGAATTGAAAACATAGATGACTGAGTGTGTGCAGTGCATGTGTGTATGTCTGGGGGGAGGGATTTGTGTCTATGTTTAGTGTGTATGTGACTGTGTGTGTGTGTGTGTGTGTGTGCTTGGCTGCGTTGATTTGTGTGCGTTAAATGGTCATGTTCACAATTGCACTTATGTGTGTTACATGGCTATGTGCGGGAGTGCATGTGTGCACATATGTGTGGAACCTTCTAAGTGTGTGTGTGTGTGTGTGTGTGTGTGTGCATGTGTGTGTGTGTGTGTGTTAACATGACCAGAAGAATGTTTGCATTATGAGTGTATATGTGTATGTAGCAGCCAGAATGTATATCTGTGCATGTGTGTGGTCCTTGGGGAGCAGAAACAATGATTTGGAGACAATGTTTTAGAAGAATATATATTGCGCATGGTATTTTCCTGGGCCTAAATCATGTTGTTCTTCAACTCATGGCTGATGTGTCTACAGTAACAGGTTTACCCCATATGCATTTTGTTGCATGCGAATACCGTTGTGGCGTTGGTAGCCACGTAATCGCGTTGACTCGTTCCCCCTACGTTCTCAGAAATACCTGCCTCGCCAGCCAGCTGGCATGCTGACTGGATTGTCCTGCGAAAATGCACCCAAATTCTGTCGTGCATAAGCACAATTTGTTTTGGAGCGGTAGAGGGAAAGAGGGAGGTATAGTGTGTCGTAGAGAGACAGAAAGATGGGGAGGGGTAGAGAGACAGGGAGAGAGAAAGAGAGTAAGAGGAGAGGGAGGAGAGAAAGAATGAGGGAGGGAGAGTGGAAGGGGAGATAGAGAGCAAGAGAAAGTGAGACAGAGCGAGGAGAGACAGAAAGAGGGCGAGAGAGAGAAAGAGTGAGAAAGAGAGGAGAGGAAGATAGGGGAGAGAGAGGAAAGAGGGGAGAGAGGGAGAGAGAGCGGAAGGAGTCAGAGAGGAGAGGATGAGAGTGGGAGACAGAGAGGAGAAGGGGAGCGAGAGGGGAGAGAGCGGAGAGGGAGAGAAGCAAGTAATATCTTTGGTAATCACTTAATAAAAAGTAATCTTCATGCTTCCTGTGTGTCTGGTGATGAATGGTGGTAATTGAATTGTTGCAAACTGATAGGTAACACAGGCGGGTTCGAATCCCAGCACAGTGACCTTGGGCACTCTGTGTGTGCTCTTTGTACATGTTTGTCAATGGGAACGTAACGTAACATGACTTCCGAAAAATGATGAGTAGTATGAATAACGATGGGCTGGCTCTGTGGCGCAGTCACACACAAAAATGTGTTAAAAATCCCCTAGTCATTAAGCAATGGATTATACAAATGTATCAATATATGTAGTTATTAAAATATTAATGGTTCAATCCATCAGGTAATGGTTCGGTCCGTCGGGTCGTTATGCGACTCTTTGCATCAGCACAGCACTGGTTGTTCCGCCTGAAATGTGCAAGTCTATTCTTGCATGTAGGGATGGAGTGCCACCTGTTTACAGTCAAACTAGTTTTTAATACGGTCCTAACAAACATAGCTCCACCCGCATCACATGCATAGAGACAGAGATCCGAGGCGTAGGCACCAAATCCTGCGCCACCAGTGGTACGCTGAGCTTACACTGAAGGTACGCTGGATTACATCAAAAAAGATAATGATGAGCTGCGAACACAGGATCTCCACGCGGCAGACCTCTCCGCGCTATGTACTAAACCACTCCAGCAATGCTTGTATAGTGCTTTATGTACATGGGACTGAGGGCTGCAACAGCGGGCAGGCTGTTTGATGCACCTTAACTCAGCAGATGATCGCAGTTTGTGAGCTGACTAAAGTCGCATTTATTTTATTATTTTTTTTTTCTCGTTCAACATGGTGGTACTTGGTCCGCTGAATAGTTTATCAGGTGGTACTTGATGAAAAGTTTGAGAACCACTGCACAAGGTCATGCTTACACTTCCGAACTTGATATCTGATAGTGAACGTGAGTTTGCCGAACTGAAAATGGCATTAGATGACTTGCTCAATCCCCACATTCATCTCTCTGAACATTAAAAGTATGCGTGTCTGCAGGCGTGTTTGCAATTATTCTGGGAATTCCACCTTTATATGACATTGTGGAACGAAAGCAAAGCTTGAAGTGACGCAGTTCTGATTAGTAGGTCACATTCAAGTTACGTTAAATCAGATCTTTAGTCACAAGAAAAAAAGAAAAGAAGAAAAAAAAAATTTAAAACACAAATTTTAGAAAGTTTAGAGTTTGGAAAGTTGAGACTTATAGAGAGGATGAATATAATTTTCAATGCCATTTTGTTTCTCAGGTGTTGCTGTTTTAAACACTGCAGTGATTTCAAAACTTCAACACAAAACTTCAACACGATCCACATGGAGCTGCTCTCAAAGTATGTATCTCTGGTACAAGTATACTGCAGATCTGCTTTCCGGCTCTCTTGCGCCCCCCTCCCTTCAACTTCACACTAAGTCTGTCAATAAAAATGAGAAATAGCGCTTGTGCCCAAAAAATAACTTTTACAAAAGACAAAAACATCTCACTGTATACAGCTATGACAGCCAGGTATTCCTCATTCCTTATATATAATCCGTTGCCTATATAATAATAGCATACTGATGATATTGCACATTTGGCCTCTACCAGAGATTGAAGGGTAAATTGTGTATGTGTGCTATGAAGAGAGAGAGAGTCAGAGCAGTTCAGTCAGTGTTGGCAAACAATGCTATGAGCTCCTTTAGTCTTTTTTATTAACTATAGCACCCTAACAACAGGAAGCACAACTTCCTCTTGTTTGTGTGTGTGACGTGTGTGTGCATTTAGGTGTGCACATATGTGTGAGTATCCGTGTGTGTGTGTGTGTGTGTGTATGCGTGCGTTTGTGCACGCTTGTGCGCCGATGTGTCTGCGGAATAGACTTGTGTTTTTTGCTAGTGTGAATGTGCGTGTTTGTCCGAGTGCATTCATGTGTGTGCGTGCGCCTGTGTGCATCCATGTGTGACTGACGGTCGGACTGAGTGTCTTTGTTTGCTTTATGCTTCTCTCATTATGTGTGCGTGTCAGTGTGTAGAGTGGACGCAGTGTGAGAGGAATTTGATCTACAACGCGATGGGTATATCGATGCTTGTACAAATTACGCAGTCTATGCGCACGCCTGCCACTTACAATTACTGCCATGTACTTAGACATGCTAGAACTATGTTCAATAGTTTAGAGCAGTGCTGCAACTTGTGATTACTTTGATCATCGATTAATCGCCCATTTTTAGTGACGATTAATAGATTAATCGGTTCATTTCTGATTGATTATTAGCTTGAACTATTATTAAAAATTTGCAATATTAATATTGCAAACGTTTTTTCTGTTTCGCTATCTCCACTCATTGCTAACATCTCCATTTTTTAGTATTAGCATGGAAGAGCTTCATCCGCTGTGCTAAATTTCAACATATTGGGTTTTCAGCCAAGCTTACGTGTTGTCTTTTTTGTATAAAGTATTATTTCAATTATTGATTATCATCGATTAATCGATTGATCGGCTGCAGCTGTAGTTCAGAATAGTGTTGCAAGAGACAGTGTGTAAATAAGCTAAATCTAGATGCTCGGTAAGGCGCCGCTGCGGAAGTGAAGTAGAGCCCACTTTAACAGCGCTATGATTGGTGCATTGATTTGATTTGTTGATCCATTTGATCGTCCCTGATTACCTGTGAAATGCGTGCAATGTTCACATCAATGAGGCAATAGTCCAAAAGCAGAAACGTTAGCTCAGTACAAAGAACGGCGTGTATAACGACTGGGTGTTTCCTGACCATAGCTGCTATTTTGTGTTTGCACTGCCCCCCCCACCCCCCAAAAAAACCACAATAACTAGTGCCATTGTAGTTGTTTGTTAACCCAGCATGCAACCTTAGACGGCACATCCTTGAACACAGTAATGTGAACACCATTTTCCTTTCTCTATTATGGACGGGTCTATTGGCGATGGCCGCAACCCCAGTGTACCTGTTTATTTGAATGGGCTTGCAATGTGTCCGAATGACCATACCATTGTCATTGTACATGCTATAAGAGGAGCAATGGCAATTCTGTTAGCAGAATTATAAGTACTACTCCTTATTGTAAATGCATTGTATGTATCAGAGACCACAACAGGTTTTCCCCCACGATTAACCATGTAAACCATGTCATTCAATCAATGCCAAATCACAGACTTTGCACTTTTAATTGTTGCTTCTGTGGATATTTATTTTTGTTGTTGTTGGTGTTTAAAGCTATTTTCCTGGTGTCTTTTTCTTGTTTCTCCATATTTATTGACAAGATTAGTCAGAACTGGGGTTGAAGAGATTTTGGGGAAGGGGGGGTAGACATTGCAGGAAAGCCAGCGAGGAGAGTAGAACTCGCGCCACTGCGCTGTGATCTAAACCACAGCGTCATTACTATGAATGGAGGCCGTCTTTAGGTTCAGTGTCTTTAACCACATCTCCATTGATGACACCTTATTAAGGGTTTTTTTTCTAAAGAAAGAAATAGCCAAATGATTAGTTGACTAATCGTTTGAATAATGAACTGACTCAATGAATTGACTAATAATCGTAAGTTGCAGCAGTACATGTACAATTTGTGTAGAGCGGTTAATCGATGCTAATCGATTACTGAAATAATCGACAACTAACTTGTTAATCGATCAATTGGCAGCGATTAATCGTTTCCTTGTTTGGCCCATTCTCTGCTCACACATGCTGAAAATATGTTCCCCTTCGATACTGAATACTAATTGAGGCCCACAGCAACAGATATAATACACCAAAGTGAACAAGAAAGCTTGGGAAAACCCCCAGTATGTTAAAAGTTAGCACGGAAAAGTAAGCTCTTCCATGTTAATACTAAAAAATGGAAACATTAGCAATATGTGGAGATGGTGAAAGAGCAAAATGTTTGCAATATTAGCATTGCAAACATTTAGTAAAAATTAACGTTACCTAATCACAATAATTTACGTTAATTATCGTTCCGATATTAGAGGACAAATAAGCCGATTAATCAATTAATTGTCAGTTAAAAAAAAAAACATTATCAAAATAATTGTAAGTTGCAGGCTTGCAGCCCTAGTACATGTACAACAGGGCTATTCAACTACTTTGCTCACAGGGCCACATTGTCAGAAACCCAATGGGCCAGGGGCCGGAGCAGATGCCGGACTGAACTCACTTAGCCTCAACCGTCAAAAACAAAGTTCTAGTGCTTCCGATGACGTAAATAACAGCATCTCAGATAGATAAAATATGTTTGAACAAAAAATTAAATCAGGGTTGCTCTGGGGGCCAGAAGAAAATTGATTAGCGGGCCGGAATTGGCCCACAAGCCACCAGTTGAATAGTCCTGATGTATGATATGTGTGTTTGCGTGCCTTGTACCCCCACCCACTGACTCTTTCTTTGTATTTTACAGCTAACATTTTCTAAAGTTTGCTGACAATGCCCCACCCTGCAGATGGCTTAAAAGGGGGAGGGGGGCTATATGAATGTGCCTGCTTCTATGTGTGTCTGTGTGTGTTTGTGTGTACGTGCGCGTGTGAGTGTGTGTGACAGATCCATCAGCTTTAAAAAGCATGAGGGATTGAAGCGCTGCGCTGCGGGGTGGAGCACCCGATGAATGGAGGGCCTGCTTGGCCTCTCCAGCCCCCCCAGCAGGCTGTTGTACAATAATTTGTGGCAAATTTGTTTGATCCAGCAGTGTGGGTGAAGGCGCGTGCTCGTCTGTGTCTCCCCCCACTGGGATCCGTCAGAAGTCAATCAGTGTCTCCCGTTAACCCTTTCAGTGCCATCAACGTCAACAGAAGTCTTACAAAATAGCATATGCTCCAAGAGAAAAAAAGGTGGGAACACTGTTTTTCATAAAGAAGTTGAGAACAACCTATTTATATCATTGCTCGTATGTTATATAACTTGTACATGATATTTGGCAAACCTTCTGATGTCAGTGCAAATGTGCAAATGGTAATGAATTATTAAAGTAACAAATTGTACAGATTTGATTCTTTGTACTACCTCCACAAGCTACATAGTATTCCTTTAAGGTGAAAATTGATGGAAACCGACATTTTTTTAAATTGCATGTTTAACACAGGCAATAATTACAGATGGAGGTTTATCTGGCCATCGTTATCTGTCTATTTGTGTTTCCATTAACTTGTACTCATCATGTACGACCTAAAATTTTGGTGACACCCTCTTACAATTGCCACCTCCCCTTGTTCAAACACGTTCCATGGCCTATATGGAAAGTATGCTAGAGCATTTAGACCAGGGATTCCAGGGTGAAATCGGTCAGGGGTCCAGATTGTTTTCAAGCGGGACCTCGGGGAACTAAATCACCGGAACACTTTTGGCCTGGCAAGAAGGAACACTAAAAAAATAGACATGCTAGTTGGTAACATTTATGGTGGCCTGGTATATAATACAAATCAATTTAAATTAAATTTGGGCGATAATGGAAATTGTATATACAGGATATTGGCCTGGAAAATGCCGCGATTTACGATCATCGGCAGTTTTGTGCTGATATTCGCCCATTTATCAACCCAATTCAATCTGAATTCATAATTTACGAGAATGTGAAACATTAAATGGGCATAATGGATTGAAAAGAAGATGAATATGAAGAAACCCATGAAACTATTACAGTATAAATTTCAAGATTTCTCGTAATTGTTGCTCGCTGAAAGAATTTGTATTTTTAAAGCAAAAATTATCCAACCAATTAATCGATTAATCGTTTCAATAATCGGTAACTAATCGACTATTAAAATAATCGTTAGTTACAGCCCTACAGTCTAATTGCCTTTTTTTTCCTATTGTGCTATGGATTTCTCATTCATTTTGGTGAGTTTGGCATAAGTCATCTTCTTCTATTTCCTGCTGAACAAACAAAATGTCATTTTTCCATGTATCTATTTCCATGTATCAGTGGACATGTGTCTATGCCCCGCTGCATGTGACACTTGTTGTTGGCAGACCGCACCACTCTGTTGTGTTTAATAACCAGCCTGTGTCTTTCTGCATATTATGGAGCATGCGTCTCTGCCTGCGTCCTTTGACAATGCATAGTGTTTAACTCTGTGTGTGTGATTACAGTGATATCCTGCCACAGCAATTTCAGCCAGTAAAGCTTTATCTAACTCCGCCCATGCATGGTTGACTCCCAGCTGGACTGTTTTTTCAGCTCTCTCGCTCTCTCTTTCTCTCTCTCTCTCTCTCTCGATACCTGCCCCCACCGCAACCCTCTCTCTCTCTCTCTGTCTCTCTCTCTCTACCGGCCTCCACCTCTCTCTTTTTCCATTTCAATGCAACCCACTTTATCACTTCACATTTCAAGCTTGAGATTTTTTTTTTTTACCTTTATACTCGTCTCTGACCATACATACATACATACGCACATACATTTACACACACACACACATATATATATATATATATATATATATATATATAGTTTTTTTGCCATACTGGTGGTCTATCGGTTTAGGTGGAATTACACAGATATGCCGATACTACTGAAAGTATCTTGACTTGGGACTGAAAGAGTTAAAATGTTGAATATATCTTAATATACAATGTGACAAAATGTAAGCCTTGAATGGAGACACTAGGTCAACAAAGCAATGAATACAATGTGAAACTATGTCATAATCATGTGTGCTTTTGTGTATATTGGTTTCATATCAGTCATCAGCATTTGCCCACTCTGTAACTCTATCGATAATTTTACTTTTAAAATACAGTTGAACTAGAACATTGTCATCGCACTATCTATGGCTATCTGGCTACGGGTGCAACGTCTAGACTTTTAATAATTTGTAATTATTACTTTTACTGATTACTTTTAATAATCGATAATCAGCAAGGAATTGAATCACATTCTTTCTCTCTCCCTCTCTCCGCTTGGACAATGTATGTGCAATATCACAAGAATACATTTCATTGAAGAACAGCGGAGACACGCACAGGTGGTCTCCGTGGGGCTGGACCCTGAGAGTCACTCACACACACACACACACACACTCATATGCTATGTGCTGGGCTCGCATTACAGCTAACAACAGAAAGGTAATCCGTGCTTTCCAATGTGCGATCTGCGTCTTCAGCAGGCGAGTTCTTATGCACGCGGGGCTGCACCGATCGCCAATGCTGGTTTCGGATGATCTGTCCTTTCCCACGTGCGATCTTGTTCGGGGAGACGACCGCAAAAAATCTAATAGATTAAATAGATTAAACTGCTGTAGCACTGTTAACATTAGCATTCTTATTGTGTTACCGTTGTTGCACTGTGCCTGTCCTATGTCGCCTGTGTGATTGCAGCATTACCGGAGATTTCTGAACTGTGAACATTATCAATAGCCTTGTTTACATTATACCAACAAGCCTAAATATAATCCACTTATAGGTGGATCTAAATAAAAAATGCTGGTGTATACCTCCATGGATCTGCTTCAAGTGGATCAGAATACATTTTGAAGCAGATTCAAAGAGGTGGTTTACATCGGTCGATAATCCGCTTTGTACATCGAAAGTGTCAATGTACACGGGCAATGGGATTAAACACCTCCAAATAATAAAAATTGCTCCATGGCGCTCAACGCCTGGCCCCACGTGACACCCGACCGGCGCCACCACCCGACAAGCTGCGGAGAAGCGAAAGAGAACCGGTGCGTTCCAGCGGCTCTGATCAACGCAGATGGCTTTATAGAATGCATTCCGCCAATAGCCGCAGGGCCACCTGCCAGCTGACCCGGAGAGGGGACGGCGGTGTGGGGGACGTAGGCTGGTTCATGACGAATCTGAATATATTATTCATATAGATATTATATATATCCTTTGACTATGTAAATGCGGCGTAACATTGATCCGATTGGTAAGTGTTCATGTATACAGGTGAAGCGGATTATATTTGATCCTCCTAAAATTTAATCAGATCCAAAAAAGTGTGCATGTAAACGGGGTTAATGACAATGGCAATAAAGCTGATTCTGAAAAGTACCAGCGGCGCTAAATCTCCCTTGAACGTCACATACACGCACACGTGCAGAGACACACATGCAGCATTGTGTGATGGAATCACTTGTCATAGCAACACTATGCATTTAGTCGCGTTCAGGAAGCACTTGTCCAAATTCCCCTTCAAATTACACCCATGTGTGTCCCTTCCCCCCACTTTGACTGAGCCGAGTTTGCGTGACCGTCTGCGCATACATGCGTGGGTCACTCTCGCTAAGTTGGAGGTCATCAAATCATTTTAAAAGGTGATATGTGGGTCAAACTATTTAAAGGCAGTAACTTCTGGCATTTGTCACCGAAGATGTATTTCTTTCATTTCGATTGGCCACATTTCAACCTGCAACCACACATTAGTATTAGTATCAGTATTTTAAAAGAAATCATTAGGTAATGAGTGGATTGACTGGCCAATAACATGAGTACATACATGAATGATGACATACATGAGACACTGCTTCATCAGCTACCAGTCCAGGTGTGTACTGAACTTCCGGGAAGAAGGGCATAGCCCATGTGCAAAGAACGATAGTTCATGAACTCCTTCATATTTTAGGCGAGCGTGACCGAGGCGTTCATTTTTCTTGATGAACGTATAATTGTGAATACTTTCTTTTTTGAGGTTATTGAACTGAGCTGCATGTTAGTTCAGAATTTCAGAGCGCCTTGTATGGCAGCAGCCGCCATTCACGTGTGATTGACAGGTCACTGTAAAGCGCTTTGAGTGTGACTATTGATGATAAGCTGTCACATTTATGCAGTGATAGGGATTTTGGAACATCGGGTGTTCACCCCAATAAGCCATTGGAAAGCTTGAGGAAGGTGTCCAACAGGTTCTACGTATGTGCTGTGCATGTGTTGGATATGTGTGAGGACACGCGTGTGGAACTCATCCACCCTCGTGCACATACTGCTGTGTGTGAATGGCATCCATACAATACACAAGGCATGGCATTATATAGCGCTGAAGGCATTGTTAAGCACCCATAATGCATTCTGTATACGCGCCTGCTCTTCTTCTCGTCGGCCAATACAATTGTGTGTTCGTATAGAAGGTTGTGGAATGTTGTTTCCCCAACATGTGTACATATCGATATACATGGAAATGAATAGAGAAAAATATGTAATCTGGCCCTTGAGTGTCATGCTTGACCCTGTGGCCACGTGGATACTATATACTGAATGTACAATGCGAATGGAGGCAATAGACACATGGCTAAAGTCCTACATACTTGTTTGTCTGGGTGCATAAACTGTAGACACTCCATACCAAAACCACATCATGCGATGGATGGCATATGATAACTTAGCACAGTACAAATCACAGCACAGTAGGCATGGAGGCCCACGTCTTGATTCGAACAAGGTCCGCCTTAACGGGGCACTGATTGGACCGCCTGAATTTGGGCAACAATCTAATTTGTCTGCCTGGTTGGTCCAGACCCACCATACCATGTAATCGCATGCGATGTCCGGACGATTCGTTACCTCGATACCTCATTTCAGAGACCAAGCTCACATATTGAGCATACAGATCCTTTGAAGGATTAATGGGAGGTAAAAGAAGGAGAGACAAACAACCATAATGCTGGCATGACACCCAACAAACGGTCAGGACTTGGCCTACCAGCCCTAATGTGTTGGTGCAGGTTCTGCTGTGACTCAAATGTGGTTCTACTACTCCTTCTTTTGGCAGGACCAGTGTATCTCCTACATTCTCCTATATTCCTGCACAGAACAATGAAATGAGTTTTACGCCCTACACAATGGAGTAGACGTCTTTGTTGACGGTCTTGATGCGAGTGCACAGACAAATGAAAATTTCATAAAATGTGTTTGTAGAACTGGGTGGTCTAGCCATTTGAATGTTGTTGCGGTATACTCAAAGTTCTACACAGTGTATAAAGGTAACAGCCCTTTATGTACTGATGTATGAACTAACACTTTTCTGTGTGGGTCCCATATTTATTTTGGTATTTATAACTGCTGGAGTGAATCATAGCACTTAACTGTGAACTCCTCTTGTCTGCTTTCACTGTAGCGTTTGAGATTGACCGATCCTACAGTGCGTGGTGTAGTAAAGCTGAGAGATTGTCACTCGCACGTGAAATATCTCGTCTTTCTTGAATCCCACCCGGGTCTTTCATCTTTACTGAGCCTAATAAACAGCACATACAACGCATGCACACGTCGCCTCACAATGTGCTGGCCAGTGTGTTCACTTGACGGCTTTTGTGCAGCCAGCCCAAGGTCGCGACTGTAGCATGAAGACGATTCTGCTTTAAAAATTGTGGCATAGTTGACATGATCCTGCGAAGTCTCGTGGGCCATGGAAGGCGGTAATTGAACGGTCGGAGCGCCATTGTTGTCCACTGATTAGCTTTTTTTCCTTTGTCCATGACCTGTGCGTCAATAGCGCCGGGCACATCACACACTCGTTGGGTCAAGGCTGTTACAGAAAAGTTGCTTCTATTCTCTCTGTCCTTTCACTACCGCAACTGTTTAATACAATACATGTTCAGCACAGCAAAAAACATCCAATAACCAATACACAGTCTTGTTAATAGAACTGAAAGAAGGTCTGAGAGAGGGTAAATATGGCTATCCATTGTTGTCGTTTTTTCCTCTCTTGATTAGAAGGATTGATCAATTTTCAAAAAGTCAGTCTTACACATAAAAATATCATTCTTATTTTTCTAAAATAGATTTCTAAAAAAAAAAATCATTTAAAAATTGCTTGTTTTTAAAATTGCAGGCTCAAATCACATTTGACATTTGATGACATGCTCTATCCTAAATTGTATCATTACAATTTTTAAAAATACTTTTTTGGACTTTAAATGTCAAGAGCACATACAGAAGTCAACTTATGCACTGTCATTGAAATTGTGTGTACAGCTACATTTAAAAATATTTCATCTAGACGTCAGAGACAAATGTGTCTACGAAAGGTGTTACAGTATTGCAATAGCTCCTGCTACCTCTACTATAAAATAATATAATCTGGTTTGGTTGTAGAAATAGATAGATACTACTTATACCCAAGAGAAAGATGTATGTACAGTGAAATTCTTCCTCATCATTTGAATAAGGAGTAGTGCCTGGGCGCCAATCCAGATTCTGAGCAGGGTAACTAGAATATGCCCTTGGTGGTGGGGTAAACCGGAGTGCCTGGAGAAAACCCGTGCAGACACAGGGAGATCGTGTAAACTCCAAACAGAAAGGTGGGTGGGCTGGGATTCGGACACAGGAACTTCTTGCTGTGAAGCAGAAGTGCTAGCTATTGCACCACCATACAATTTCTACGACAGCGTTGCAGCTGTTCAAACAAGCACAACTTGATTTGAATCATCCAACAATTCCATTTATTTGATTCAACTTGTATTGAAGTTGTCAAAAACGTAATCGAAAAATGAACTATATAATATATTTCACTTGTTGTCACCATCAGCTTCAGTTGTAAGAAAAAAATAGAAGCCAAAGCCAAATTTATTTTGCTGCGACTCTCAAATTTATCATTCAAGATATGTAACTAGTATTAGCTAGTACAAGCCTAGCAGCACATTGTTGTGGTAACCGAGTTAACCTTAGTTCTGTGGATGAATGTGTATTTCAGCATTTCAGAATATTCAGTAACAAATAACATTCAGCATCAGCTACAGTATAAAAGAAATAACTGGGCATAAAATAATTATATATAATCAAATAATTTGTTTGTGTCTAAAATTAGTAGTATACTCCTCAACAGCTCAGTAAGTTTGGGATTTTCAGTTGTCAGTTCTCATTACCAATGTCTGAGCTCAAAAGTTGATGTGTTTGTGTGTGTGTGTGTGTGTCTGTGGGGGAGAGAGATTTGATTTGGTTTGATTTGAGTGGCAGTGACAGAGAGGGGGGAGAGAGAGGGAGTGAGAGAGGGGGGAGAGAGAGGCAGTGAGAGCGAGGGAGAGAGAGAGAGAGGCAGTGAGAGGGAAAGAGACAGAGAGGCAGTGAGAGATGGACAGGCGGTAGAAGACAGGGGGGTGGGTTAGTAAGAGAGAGAGAGAGAACGAGAGGGAGAGAACGACAGAGACAGCATAAGCACTTGGGCACTTTGCATTGTTTAGAGGTAGGGGGCAGCAGGCGTATTCAGCTCTTATTGGTGTTGTAAAGTGTCTAGACTTGGCCGCTACGCCGCCCCCCTCGCAGTACAATAGTTTTCCCAAATATACTGGCTCCTATTTGTCTTAGCATTATATGCCACCCTCATAAATTCACACTCCGAGGACCCACAACACGAGCCACGCCACTGTCATGTGTGTTAGGGCTGTAGACCACTCATCGATCACTTCAATGCATTGATGGTTGGCCAACTGTTCGCTGTAGTTCAGCTGTCCAACTGAATCACTCATTGCACTTCACTGTCTGTAAAGTGTAGCCACGTTGTAAAACTGAAGATTCTGACTGGGCAATGGCTAGCGAACTAAAATCTCTAGAAGCCAAACAAAACAAAAAAAACTACATATTTTTTTGGGTAAGGAAGATTACTATTTGTATAATATTAAATAAGAGGTAAATCTGGCAATGTTTTTTTCTTTCTTTCTTTGTATATTCTTAGCATTTATGCAATTTACTCGCCATGAAAAACTTAGTGTCAGTCGTAGTGCTGCAACTAACGATTATTTTACTAGTCTATTAATGGCAGATTATTGAAACAATTAGTCGATTAATCGGTGAGATATTTTTCCCTAAAAAAATCTAAAAGTATTCACAGTGACACAGACTGTGTTCTTGTCAACTTGAAACATAGTCAATTCTGGTATATGTTAGCAAACAAATCTACAGCAATTAAGTGAAATACTAAGACACAAACTCATAACCTTTAATTTATGAACTAATTTTCTAATGGTTTTCTTCATATTCATGTTTCGTTATCAATGATATTATCAAGTAATATCAAGTTTGTGTAGACCACATAGGTGTCAGCAAAAAACTGCTGACAATAACAATGATTCAATTCCTTGACGATTATCGATTGTTGCATTAGTTGTCGATTCATTTCATAATCGATTACTCAACAATTATTCGACAAATCATTGCATTACAGAAACCTGCTGAAAAACAGTGCTTGAACTGAGTCTGGCCAGTCCATGAAAATGTCATCAATTTATGTTGACCTTCCTTAAATAAACTAGGGTAAAACATCCTGCAGCTCGCCCCATTTTTCCCTTTGTGGCTTATGTACGTGTCCGTGGGTCGACAACACAAAGAGGCCATGGCTGTCTTTGTGCCTGGTCAGAGGTTGAGTCGAATGCATCATGGAAAATCCAGACGAAAAAAAATATCTAGCAGCGCCTCATATGTCTTGTTTCCACGATTGGTCCAGGATGGTACGGGATGGTACAGTACGGTTATTTTACTGTTTCCATTACCATGGACAGCTGTTACCGTTCGTGGTTAACCCGACTACCTTTTTGGTAACCTATGATTGGGCTACCTACTACACAGTACCCGACTACCCGTATAATGGAGGAGCACTGCAAATGTGGTGTTCATTCTCTGTACCAGTTAAAAGCGCAACACTTTCCATACTCATCCATACTGTGCCACATCACAATGATAGTGGAAACTGGAAACAAGGCAAAAGTGCCTTATTGGGGCGGTGGTGGAGTGGTTAAAGACGCTGAACCATCGCGCCTCCCCCAGGCCACAGTGCATTGTAACCGCTGTGGTCTTGATCATGATCAATGTTCACGTTGTCGCTAGTTCTCCTCCCATCGTCGCCGGTTCTTTCCACAATGTTTTCCCCTGATCTCTTTGGCCCTGTTCCCGATGAATCCTGTCTAATCAAGATGAAAAAACAAAAAATGGCACTCACGGCAAAGGAAAAAAAAGACATTTTTAGTGAAATTACTGCAGTAACAGATTATGTTTGATGAATCCCTACTATTCAACGCCAATGTTTTGTACTTTAGTAAATGATGTGAAGTGTTTGCCCCTTTCATTCTACCCACCCGTCTGCTTAGAGGGGAAGCAGAGTTAAGTGTGTGTACCTGATTAGCAGTCTTGCACAAAAAAGCACTTAGTCCAGCTTCTGGAGTAAAAATTCATATCAGATTTCCTTTAACCATTTACCATGTCACCTCATTCAACCAAGTTAATCAGCTGATAGGTGACAACAGCTCAAAGCAAACCTAGCCTAAGACTTTTTAGTGTAGCGGGTGATGACGGGATGACGTGACATCACGGCCCGTTAGTTTGCCAAGGACTATTCCATTTGGATCAAACACTTCTCTGCTGGAAATGAGTGTACTATTCATCTATAAGGCTGTTGCATGTGATGTCATGGCTTAGCGGCAGCAGACATTTTGCTGGTATCACGTAACTTGAAGTAAACATATACCTAATGTTAAGTGGTATTATTTCCACTTCATGACCTTTATATAGAGGAAAATACAATGGCATAGTTAGGCTGCCATCTGCTGGCGATTAGTAGCATATCACCATCGTTAAATCAATAATAGAAGACTTAAACGGACAATGTTAAGCAAATATCGCTCTCTGCCTGTTACCAGCAAAATGTCTGTCGCCGGCCGCCGCCAAGCCGTGAGGTCACCGTGCAACAGCCTTATGGAGTGCAAAATTTAATCTTAACAGACTTTGGAGTACTGATGATGGGTTGATGTGGTCCTGGTCATTTTGGAAGATCCAAGTACTACCGATACACAAATTCTGGGCTGATGAGTACATGCTTTCCTCCAGTATTTTTTGGTAACATGCTGTGTTCATCTTGCCGTCAATTTATCCGGTGCCTTTGTTGTTCACACAGTTGTCATACAACTTGTTGACTCATCTAACAAAGTAAGGTTTATGGCTGTGACCAAAAAGTTATATTTTGGTCTCATCACTCCAAATGGCTTCCAGAAGGCTTTCTGCTGTTTGATTTGTAAGCATGATGCTCTGTGGCAACGTTATAGCTTCATTCGCCATTCCAGGAAATCATCACATTGTATTTTTTAGGTTTGTGTGATTTAACTGAATCATCCTTAATTTCCCTCTGCTTATTTGCATAATTAGCAAATTCCTTGGATATCACTTTCGATGATTTTAGATCAATCTCATTTTCAGACAGAGTCCTTGACAATTACTTTCCTCTACCCATTGACACAAATTTTAAAGGATATGTGTAGAGATACTTACATATGAAGACTGACACACAAACACACATATGCGCGCGCACAAACACACACACACACATACACACACACTGTATTCTATAGTATATGCTCTATATGTTAGTGGGGGGCATTGGAGAATTCTCCAAGATGACTCTTTTAATGGTGGCCATAAATACCCCCCCTTCCACTCACCCCACTCCCTCCTCCTCAACCCACACACACCAGACCAGCAGACAAACAGCACAGAGGCAACAGTTAAATTTAAGTTCAAAGGTAACCACAAATGGCGCCCACCGTAAACTTTACATCCAGTGTTTTTTTTCTTCCCGGAACCTTGGAAAAACCTCTGAAAACGATCACATAGTTAGCTGGCTAACTATGCATAATACAACCAGCTAACATAATGGGATGGCCAGCTAGCATACTCAATGGTAACATTTGGAGGGTATTACTACATGTCTGATATTATAAACCCATGCATCTGTACAATGTATTTTTATGTATGGAAGAATATATTTATATAACCAATAAGACGGTTGATTGATGGAATTCATCAGTATAAAATGTTGTGCATTTGTGCGCTTCGGCTCGTTCCCTGAAATCAACAGTATTGGACATGCATACCCATCGCTACAAGATGCCCAGGCGCGCACTCATTTTTGAGCGCATGAGTATATCTGTAGAATGGGCAGATTCATAAACTTTAGATTCTCCTCTCTTTGGAAAAGAAAACCACCAGATTCAACTCTCCTCTCTCCCTCCACCTCCTCGCATTGAAAGGCCACTGTTGGGCATCTCTCGCCCCGCCCACGCCCATCAAAAGCTATAAGGTTTATTTGCATAATGTGCGAAGCGGCCCTGGCGCGCAGCCAATCAGCGTCGATACATGGGGTTACAGCGGTATATTGATCATGCTAATTATCGATATGCGCACATGCGCAGCGTGCGCACACAGCGGCGGGCTAATTCGGCGGCGCCAGACGTGTTGGTAAAGCCCGAGTGGACTATCGCGCGTGCGGATGTGCGCTGCTGTGCCGTCGGTTCGTCATGTCGCGGCGCAAGCAATCCAAGCCCCAGCAGCTGACCGCGGACGGACCTGAGTCGGAATTACACAACCACGGTAAGCTAGGGAGCCCACACGCGAAGTAACAAAAAGTGAACTGTATGATTGTGATGTAACTGTAAACACTCAACATGCCTGGCCATAAAGCGCGACAACCAATTCTGCGGTTGTACCAAGTAGGATCGCTAACTGTGTATTTACTCCCGTTTAATTTTGTAATCTTGAGTTCGAACCATCGGACAGTAACTTAAAAACAATACATGGATAAAAACACACCTGGGTTATTTCACCGTCAATGACAGTCTGCATTGAAATCCAACAGCGGTGGATCACCGCCGGTCGGTCAAGTTTGCATGACTGCCAAAGCCTGCGGAACAAATGCGGAGAAAAGTTTGCGAGTGCAGTGTGGGTGGTTTAATGCTACACGGTGCTGCCTCGCATTGTTCTACCGCACTTTGACCTGAGTCTTGACCCCCCCCAACCCCCTCCAGTCGCACGGCATGCTTCGTTTTCTTTTTGCGGCTTGCCTTAACAGAATGATGTAACTTTTTGCGCTCGGTTTAAATTTCTATCGTTGATTGCTGTGAATTTGCGACGCGGTCCGCACCGAACGGGGTCCGACCTGGTATTGTTCTCTGGATGTTTGACACCCCCCTCGTTTTTTAAAAGCTGTGCCCTATTATAGGCAGGCAGTGTGTGACTTTGGATGTAGTTTTGGGGATAATTCTATTCAAACTATTGTTATAATTTCCCATTTACCAATGCTATCCAAGATGATATGCAGGTTGAATGATATCATTCATAATATCCGTTTTTTAACATTGCTACAATCGGTGGGAAAAGTGAATGCAATATGGAGCACCGTGCTCACATTAAGCATATAGCCTGATTGGGTGAATTATTGTTCTGTTAGACGTTTTGTTTCGAATTATAGACTGTCTGGACAAATATTTCCGTCCAACAAAGCAATGCTGATTTCCTAAAACATTTTGTTTGTTTATTTTTTGGGATAGGCGTTTTTCCTAACGCATTGCAGCTGCGCACGGTGTTAACGTTTTTAGAGACAACAAAAGGGCGTCAACGTATCCCGCAAGAAATATGAGCGGAGCGGAGTCGACCTGGAGGCCATAAATCCGCTAACTTTAAGAAGGGGTGGAAAATGAGAACAGCCTACCTTGTTTTATTGTAAAGCGTGTATGGAAAATTTACTTTAGTGGGAATACACATACAGTTTTGCCGTTTTAATATGTTGCATACAAATAGCATTTCAGTACACCCCATGCCACATGATTTAAAGTTGATTTTTGAACAATACACCAGATTAGACACGTTTCCCATGTTCATATGAGCAAAAAAAAAGATTCCATCAACTTTTTTGATTTATGAATAGCAAGTTGGAAGTTATATGCCATGTTTGAATCTGGAGGAATCGAGGGAAACTGCCACCAGCTAGCATAACAAATTAACTTTTATGATCAGAATCTGATTACTTTGATCCCAAAGGGAAATTATTATTTTTTTATTAAAAAAGGTGATAAAGAGTGATGCATTAGCCAGAAATAACCCTACACGTCCTACATTTGATCATGAAATGTACACTTGATGTTCATGTGAACCATTAGACTATATTTAGATATGCTCATCTTCTTTCATCATTATTTTAAATAATACAAATTCAGGATATTTAACTACGCTAGTCGGGGAACATTTAATCATATTGCCAGATTGCACCTTATTCTAAATAAACTGTTAGATAAATCGGTTTTTGAATGTGACATTATTTTCTTCTGCAGAATCCAAAAAGTGTATTCTCTCATGACGACATTGACACACGTAATCTGTAGTAGTTGGGATATGCATTGAAAAAAATCTTTAAAATGAACCATAAAAGTACTCTCAAAAGGTACCCTAGCACCTTTCTTCTATTCAATATATTGACCCAGAAAGACAGTTTATGATATATTCTGCTTAATGCAGTCCTGATGGAGGACATTATTCAAGAAATGTTGAACAGCCACCCAAAAATATGACTTGGATCTCGTCTTAAGAGTGTACATTTTAAGAGTGAAAAGTTGGAGTATAGTTGCAATGTTTTGGAAAACCGCTTATGCTTTAAATCGGGTATTCTGAATTGCGAAAATATTTGCAAAAAATATATATTCTCATATTTGGTGCCATGTTTTGTCCAGTACCTTTTTGCAGAATGTTGTTTTAAAATGGTGGTTTTTTACTTGAGCCTGAGGACAAACGCTTGTTTAAAACATATATTTTTACAAACGGATGAAATCAACAGATGTGTGGATGCTGTGTTAAAAGGACCCTCCACAAATGTTCTGGTCGGTGTCTTTGGCGTCCTGGGGTGTAATTAACAATCCTGGTTGTTTTCTGTGTAAGAATGTGAATGGCTGATTGCCCACCTCCACCCTCTGGCTAGGGGGTATTACCATGCGACAATGAGCCATGCATAGATGGTTTCCCCCCACCCCCCACAGTGCTGATTTGCTGCATCAAAATGAGAGCCATTCACTAGTCGTGGCATGAATGAGAGCCCCCCTCCCCTCTTTGGGGGCTGTGCCGTTTCCTGTGCAGTTTGCTCTGCCCTAAGCATCTCTTTGTGGGATTGTCTTGATGAAAATTAATGCACCCGTTCTCGTTGCTCCGAGTTGGCCCAGCTTTCACTCTATACTGTAGCAGCCATAATA
This sequence comes from Bregmaceros cantori, assembly GCA_900302395.1. NCBI lineage: Eukaryota > Metazoa > Chordata > Actinopteri > Gadiformes > Bregmacerotidae > Bregmaceros > Bregmaceros cantori. The sequence continues at coordinate 14,300 of OMKY01250518.1, read as the reverse complement.
TAGTCTATGGTAGCAGCGTATATGACGCCCCCTGCTGGCCGTAATCTTAACTTCATCCATATGGAAGCTGAACTATGAAGTATCTAGGACAATGAAATAGCCACAGTTCGTAAGCCTCACCGGGAATTGTGATCGATCAGGCGTGATGTTATGCTTTTTATTATTCTCAAATGTATAATAAAAACAAATTAATCTAATTACTTGTCAGCCCAATGCCTTGCAATTTCTTAGAATTTTTGTTATGTTTTTGCAAACTAAAATGTTTCTCAGATGTTGCAAGCACATAATCATCCAGTTTCATCATATCCAACAATCACAATTCTAGTCGGCTGTTTCCCTCTCAAATGCTCTTTTAATGCTTTCATAATTTTTGGAGATTGTTTCCTGGCAATCATTTAACGCAATATTTTGGAATTGATACATTTAATGTATGTATGTATCAACATGGGTTGATTTGTTCATTTACATTTTGAATTATTTTGCAACATGTTTTAAAAAAATATGTGTTTTATTTCCCCCCCTCCATTTTCACTGAAATTGTCAATTTTTGTCTTTTTAGGTGCCGGTCCAGATGGACATTCCGATGGCTCTGAGACTAAGAGATTTAGGATGGATGACACAAAGGTGTGCATCAAGTGCTGTGCAGAGTTCTTTGATGAGGCAGAGTTCCGGGAACATGAGGCTACATGCACTAAAACCCAGCATGTCGTCATCATGCAGGACGGATGCGGACAAGAGGAATATTCCCAAGGCCCGTCTGACTTGGCCAGCGACCCTGGTGACGATGACCATTCTTGCCATTCACTGCACAACGGACACACTGAATTGGTAGAGAGGTCAGAGGAAAGCAAAACTGAAGAAAACGAGTTAATAGAGAAGGACCAAGTGGGAACGTCGCCTTCAGTGGAGGCGTCATTTGAAAGCAAGATGGATGATTCAAATGTCACTTTGGAGTCGATGAGTGAAACCAAAGTAGCGGTCACACAACACTCGTCCAAATCCCCGTCGCTGCCCTCCTCCCCGCCCTCGGAGGATGTGCTCCAGGCGATCCCCATGATCTTGGAGCAGCTGGTATATCTCCAGCAGCAGCAACTGCAGCAGATCCAGTTGACTGAGCAGATACGGATCCAGGTGGCGATGATGGCACCGCAGGGCTTCCACCCCTCAACACTAGGTGCCGTTGTAGACCCGCTGAAGGCGCTGGGCGCTCATCTATCCCAGCAACTTTCTGCTGCAGCCACTCTTGTGGGGAAAAGAACTCAAGGTGTCTCATTGGAGAATGCAATAAAGCAGCAGGCTAAATTGCCACGCCCTGCTGCTGGCCTTCCCACCACTCTAACTGAAGGACTGGGGGCTAAAGCAGATCTGCTCAAAGGCCTGCCAGAGCTAGCAGCCCGTCTACCATCATTGTTGCCGCAGTCTCCAGGAACCCTAGGTTTTCCCGGCCCCTTCACCAGTCTACAAGCTGGAATTGAGGCATCCAAAAAAGTCAAGGCCAAGCTGCTGAGCCTGCCTACTGATGCCAAGAACGGAGAATCCCCCTACAGGCACAAGTGCAGATACTGTGGCAAGACGTTTGGCAACGACAGTGCCTTACAGATCCATCTGCGTTCTCACACTGGTGAACGACCATTCAAGTGCAACATTTGTGGAAACAGATTTACAACCAAGGGAAACCTCAAAGTACACTTCCAGCGCCATAAGGACAAATACCCAAACATTAAGATGAATCCTCACCCAGTCCCAGAGCACCTCGACAACATTCCCACAAGCAGCGGCATTCCTTATGGCATGTCCATGCCTTTTGACGAATCTAATGTCACAGACATCAAACCTGTTCTGACAGCTCCCATAGCTGCGCTTCACCCCTCTACGGTGCCAGGGCTGAAAAGTTCATTTGAAGCCACCGGAAGTGATCAGTTTCCCCAGAGGCCTTCGCTATCTGCAAGTGATAAGCCTACAGGTGCTGCTTCAAACTTGTTTGGTCACGAGCTGGGCTTTGACCAAGACTCCAAAGAGCTGCTTGGAGCATTGCATGTTGTCAACGGAAGCGGTCTGCTAGGTGAACAGAGCTCAGGCACAGCCAAACTCCAGCAGATGGTGGACGGCCTAGAGAAGCGCACAAACGACCCCAACGAGTGTGTGATCTGCCACCGTGTCCTGAGTTGCCAGAGCTCACTGAAAATGCACTACCGCACGCACACTGGTGAGCGTCCACACAAGTGCAAGATATGTGGGCGTGCCTTCTCCACCAAAGGAAATCTTAAGGCCCATTATGGTGTACACCGGGCCAATACACCACTGAAGATGCAGCACTCATGTCCAATCTGTCAGAAAAAGTTCACCAATGCTGTGGTGCTGCAGCAGCACATTCGCATGCACATGGGTGGCCAGATCCCCAACACTCCTGTTCCGGACGTACAGTATGATGCCAAAGCAATGGAATCGTTGCTGCCTGACGACAAGCCTGTGGACGCTATCGGTGCCAGTTTTGATGACGGCATGGATGAGCCTGATGTTGATCCAAACGCCCTGGAAAAGATGGATGATTCAACATCAGCCCCAGAGGATCAACCCATAGCCCTGACATCACAGTATTCCAGCTTGGATGCCTTGAAGAGCCTGAACCTTTCCACCGGCTTTGCAATTAAACGTCAGAGTAGCACGGCGTCTGAGAGTGAGCCCACATCGAAGGAGTCTCCATCTGTCTCGCACGAGCAAGACTACCAGTACGATCGCAGTCCTGCAGTCTCCGACTCTGCCAACTCTTACCATTCCTCCTCGCCAATTCTTCCTATGCCTAATGGACTAACAAAGTCGCCACCATCTGAGGCACCTGAAGACTTCTCAACACAGCAGGCTGTGAAGCAGAACTCTGATGGCAGTCCTCCAGGGACCAGTGAGTCAGGTGCACTAGATCTCACGGCCCCCAGCAGCTTCACCCCAAAAGTGATTAAAGAGGAGCCTGGCTTGCCGTATACAAATGGCGACTACGGTAAGTGTCAACTATTTTCCATAATTCTAAAACTCTGAAAGTTCTAATTATTTATTACCCAGTAAGAATCCTATCAAGACTACAACTGAACACTGCACACAACTGAACACTGCATACTAACTCCTTTCTGTGTTATTTTTTTTTTAAAGGTCACATGCCCTTCACTCGAATGCCTCCAAGCCTAGCCAGTCTGGAGATGAAGCTTGTTCCAGAGAATTCACTTCCTGCTCATGGGCTGTTCAGTTCTCAGCTGCCACAGGGCACTGGCACCTCCTCATCTGGCGCTTCCTCAAACGGCAGCGGTTCGAGCAGGAGGTCCTCCAAGCAACACCTCTGCAATACCTGTGGCAAGAACTTCTCGTCTGCCAGTGCCCTGCAGATTCACGAACGCACTCACACTGGAGAGAAGCCCTTTGCTTGCAACATCTGTGGCCGTGCCTTCACCACCAAAGGCAATCTGAAGGTATGCAGGCTGCTCAGACATTAAAGAACACTTGCCTGGCTGTTGATATGCAATTAATAACCTCTAGGAAGTAATTATTAGAATGCAAAAAGGGCAATGGAGATTACATTGTTTGACTGCTGTGGTACCTTTTTTTTTTTTCTTTCTATTTCATCAAAACAATTATGAATGCTCTGAAAATGCAGTTTCCATGTACTGTGTTCCTGGCTTTCACAACAATTAAGTTGTACAAGAATGTTTCACAATCAAATCGAACTTCAATTGTGCAGGGATCACCGTGAATCGAAATGTAACCAAATCCTAAAAACTGATAAATGCATTAAAACGTCTTTGTTTTCTTCCACTCTAGGTGCATGTGGGAACCCACATGTGGAACAACACGTCAAGACGCGGCCAGCGGTTGTCGCTGGACAATCCAATGGCCCTCATGGCACTGGCACCTGACAGCAATGGCCCCAGGCTCCAAGACATGTTGCCACCACCCCCCCTGCCCCCACCTCCACAGCCTCCCAAAGATCTGAGCTCGCCCGGGCCCGCCTCTCTGGCATTCGACGCAGCTCTCTGGAACCAATATGCGGCTGCCATTAGTGGCAGCCTGGCCATGAAGACCAATGAGATCTCTGTGATCCAGGGTGGGGCTGTACCCTTGCCAGGGAGTGGCTTGGCAGGTGGCCCCTTGGTTGCCACCACTGGTGGCCTGATGAAGATGGATGTGTCCCATCACCATCACTCCAGCCTACCACCTACATCCATGGCCGACCTGGACAAGAACGGCTCTGAAGGCTCTGTGTCGTCAACCAAATCGCAGTTCACACATTTTATGGAAGAGGGTAAAGTAAACTAATAGGAAATCTTGCAGGAAGGATGGAGGCTACGCAGGATTATGGAAAAGAACTGCCAAGGACTCTCCAGAATGCCTGTTGAGTTGGCCTCTCTACTTGTGTTGCTCATGTTGAGGTCGGTATTGAGGCTTTGGAGTTTGTAAGTGTACTGTTTGTATCGTTCATCAAGTTTACTGTACACTTGATGTGCCAATTATTAATTTCAGCTAACGTTGGTAAATGGCCATTTAATTGTTGTCTTTGAAAGCAATTGAGTGCCATCAAGCCATGAAGCTAATTCCAAACGGAGCTCAACTAGAACTGTGTAGGGCTGCAAAATGAAATGTATTTTTACCCATACAACTGATAATATTGTTCACAACTGCCATTGAGTGGGCACACAAGGGTTACTACTATTAACTTCTGCAAGCTTATCAACACGATGCAAAACAACTATTAACCAGTGTGAAGCATTTTCATTCGCATGTTTTACACCCTAGAATAATTTGGAAGAAGGAAGTGGGCTTGTGTAGCAATAGAATGCTTCTGAACATACAATTATGAGAAGCATTTTAAAATTATGAGAAACATTTTAAAATTATGGCAATCTAGTCTTGGCTTAAAATTCAGCAAGCCCCTTCGTTGCCACTCAAACGATGAGTACAATCAAATTTCCAATGAACTTGAAAGTTTGGGTAACCATACTGTCATGTGTGTATTTTTTTAATCAAATCACTCCAGTGTTAATTGTAGTTTACCAATATTACAACTACTGTAACTTTTTTGTTGTATCCTCAATATGCGGGTATTGTTTTTTTTTCTCTCTCTGAACTGACTTCTCCAACGTTGAATGTATATCCTACTTGAAACTCCACTATGTCTGTTTTTGAAGGATTCCAGTCGGGATTGGTAAGATTTCTGAAAACGACAACTTTTTTTGTATGACTAGGATGGGAACAATAAGCGCTCCTTGCCACCACGATACTTGTTGAATATGACTACTTGTGTACCCTACTTTTGACAATTGTACAGATCTGTGGCTGTAGCTTTGCGGCGTCCATGTTTTTTTCATAGTATATCTGAACATGGATCAGTCGTGGGGAAAAGTGACCACTCGTTCTCCTGTTTACCGTTACTGCACGCAACGCGGGTCCACATGTATACTTTGACAAGTGCCTAATGTGAAGTGTTTGTTTGTTCTTTGAAATCGAAAGAAAGGCACTGTTTGTGTCTCCTGTCATGTTTGACACATGCTGTACAGTTATGACGTTTTTTTTTTTTTGGTTCTTTGTGCTGGGTGAAATGTCGATTAAATGATTTTGCTACTCCGTTCTCGTCTGCTTGTTGTAGAACTGCAGTTTATTGTTCTCTGCACTTTAATTTTGTTGTAATACATTCTTACCAGTTTGTTTTTATTTGGTTGTACTCTGGGATAGCAAATCATTTTAGTGTGACTTTTTTTTTCCTTTGGTTGTTTACTGTAATATTGGGCATATGTTCAGGTCCTTAGTCATAACTCATTATTTATATTGTCAAGTGTGTTAGGCGGTGCTGTTCTACCTCATATTTTATTTTTTTCAAATGTCCTACGTTCCCCTCAAATCGCCTTGCGCCTCAACTCGTATGTGACATGCCTGTTGGAAGCCCCTTGCCCTCAATCCCAAACTGCTGAGTCGAACATGAATGTAATTGCTGGATGTTTCCCACCTTCATTATGGTCAGGAAAGCTTTAGGCTTCTGCTGCTCCAATCCCGCCCTTCTTCACCTTTCCCCACAACGTATGCCCATTGCACATCGGATGCTTTTCTGTCGTAAGAAACCAGCATTTGCTTTCATTGGAAGATCACAGCTTTTCCCTTGATGGGAAGTAGAGAAACGCACAGGAGTAGCATTGTTTTCCAAATGGAAGTGCATACTTTTGAGTTTCGAATAATTTATGAGTCTGGTGGGTATTTTCGTCCCGTGCTCGACCACTTCTTAATGCAATGGTAATGTCCACTGTGTGGCTAAAGCCAGAATTTGAGCGTTTCTGAGATGCCAACCTTAATACTGTTGAATCTTGTTGGCCTTCCTGTCGCCTCCAGTGTGTAATGGGCTTTATCATGCATTTGCCAAGGTGTGCCTTTTCTGTGGAGATCTGGGGGTGTGGATGCCTTGATAGGTTGCCTGTTTACAGTGCATTGTTCCCTCTCAAAGTGTTACTTTTCATTTTCAAGTGTTTTTTTTGGCAAATAAAGTATATGTTGACTTTTTCTATTGTATCCCTGATGTCTTTGGATGTTCTATATTTCTACACTAGCAGTATAAATTGCAAAGGAACCCACATTGTGTTCACGGGATCAAACAAACATTGAAGATTTGGCTAATATTCCTGGATAATGTATTTTGATATTGTATGTTTTAAATCTAAATGTGATAATGCAATAAGTTTGCAGAATACCACAGCGTTATTACCATTACTAGTAGTCAGTAATCCGATTACCAGAAATCTGATTACTGACTACTCGTGCAATTAAGATAGATAACTGAATAAATTAACTCATTTAGTTACCTTTAATTCTATAGAATTTATTATATATATTGTAAAAGCCAATTTTATATATTTTAAACCTCACAATGAAATATGAAATGATTAAAATATATTTTTGAAAATCTTTGAAGCGATCAATTGTATTCCATTTCGATTGAATGGGGAGCGTTATAGAACAGCGCAAAAAAATAAAAATCAAAGTCACTCGGTGACTGACATCACTGGCAAGTCAGCACAAACGAATCGTTCACGCATCGCTCCCGATGAACGCGCGTTCATCGCGTGCGATGCACGAACGATTCGTTCGTCCAGGCTCGCCGGGCTATGTCGCCACTGACTGTACCTTTAACGGCTCGAGCAGCCTACACCCACTCAGCGGGCCGTGCTGTCAGAGCAAGCCGTGCTGTTCCGCGATGGCGGACAACATTCCCTTGCAACCTGTCCGCCGGCACAAACGACATGACGGGAAACACAAGAACGGGTAAGCGCCTTACAGCCCGTAAAACATACACGAACTATCAGTAACAGTGTTTACATGGCGGACAGAGAGGGGCTCCTCTAAATGCTGTCATTGTTTACCTGCTAGCCCATTACAGCGCAAAGCAATGCGGCGTTGGACGAATTCGTCATATATTTTTGATGGACACATTAATAAATACTGTAACGATATGTGTACCGAGGCAGAGGCCTTTGTTGTTTTAAATCGCAAAACGCCCCTGTTGGTCCGCGACGACGTGCTAGGAAATCCGTGTTCTTGCAAACTCGCATCGAGATCGACTAGAGCGTGGCAAGCGTCTGGTTCGTATTGGTTGTTAACGGAACGACGCCGCCACAGGAAATGAGCGTGCGCTCAGCGGACGCTGTCTATGCCATTACATCGTCAGTCTCCCATGGTTTGTGCGGGCGCGTAGAACAAGTGCAAACGCCATGCCAGCGTCTGCTCGCGAATAATTACAATCTACACGCACAATGAATCTATTAATTCATCATAGTTGATGTGAAATGTAAGCGAGTTATTTTGAAGGCAAAATTAGATTATTAAATTAAACACTCATGGCTTTTCGTTGAATTATTTTTTTTCGGAATGAATGAATTTTATTTAGAGACAATTGTACAAGACAATTGAATATTCAAAGATGTAAAGATGGATATACAATCGTTGTGTGATTAGTTTTACAATTTAATCCCGCCTTACAATTGATTTTTATGAAATGTGCATATTGTTTGTGAACAAAATGACTTCAATCAGCCAGCTACAATCATTCATTCAATCAAGCAATGAAGGAAACCAATGGTTTGTAAAATAATGTGTATATTGTAGTCTTTTTCAAATCATTATAATTAGTGCTGCAATCAATAAATCGATGACAATCGATTATTGAATTAATCGGCAAATAATTTGATAACCGATTAATCGGCAGCAATTGATCGTTTCCTTGTTTGGTCCATCTGTCGCTGTTTACATGTTTAATATATGTTGTCCCCGATGCCAGTCTCCGTTCCTAGCAGCATGGCCCCACTCATTCTTTTGGATACTGAACACTGTTGAGCCTTGGGTGGAAAAAACAATGTTATAAGTTAGAACAGAAGAGTAGGCTGTTTCATTATAATCCTAAATTGGACATGTTGGAACACAATCTGCAATGCATGGCAATAATGAGACTTAAAAAAATTGCAATATTGATGTGTTTTTAAGTTAATAATGCTAATAAGTTAAATGTTGATACATTCTGATTATAAAAGGAAAAATTAAAAGTTAAATAATCGATTAATCGTCAGTAAAAATGGCCGATTAATCAATGACCAAAATAGTTGTTTGTTGCAGCCCTAATTATAATCGATGTCATGATAGTACTTGGAAAGCCGAGCCACATGGAAGGCTGTCTGTTTGTCTTCTATAATAACTTGTTCATCTTCTAATGCAGAGGTGTAACCAAGTCACTAGAGTTGAAGTCAAGGCAGAGTCCAAGTCTCAAGGCCTCAAGTCCAGTTGAAGTCAAAGTCAGTGCAGACGCTCCTGAAGTCGAGTCATGTCCAGGTCGAGGGAACGTCAAGTAAAGTCCAAGCCAATAGAATTTTACATTTTGTTTGACATCACAGTAATTACATTTACAGAGCAGGAGGCTTTCTTTACCACTTAAGCCCAGGGCTTAATTTGTGGGGGGAGCGCGCTGGGGACCCTCTGGTGAGCGCTCCGGCAGCTCTAACATACTAACATAGTATACTAGCTAGTATACTAGCTCCTCCACCCCGGAGCTACTTGTCCCCTGGCCACTTTGACACATTTAAACACTGCATACGCCCATTGTAACCGCAAGTTCCTTATAATCAGTGCTTCATTTGTCAAGCCGGAGGTCCCGGAGCGCTGGGGACGAGTAGCTTGAGCGCATGTCAGAGGTGAGGGTGCGGCCTTCAGAGGTGGGGGAGCTAGCTCCCCCTTGCTCCCCCTCAATTTGAGCACTGCTTATAATGAAGTGAATTGGACAAATAATATTCTCTTTTGATGTTGAAATGATTTGACTCATTATGGGCCTATCACTTGCTAATGGCCTCATGATTCACAGTAAACTCGATATAGAAGATTCCAAACATTTAAAATGCCTCAGTATACTGTGATAAAATTCAATTGACCAAAAGCCTGAATTATATAATAACAAAAATAATAATAATGATAATGATAATAATAGCTTAGCTTTATAGATTGCTTTTCAAGAAACCCAAAGTGCTTAACATAAACAAAAAAAATGTAATTCCTGTTATACTGTACTACTGATCTAGAGCTCAATGAGTACCATATGGACACAAATTATTTCAATATTCGATTGAGTGATTTAAAAGATTCAAATAATTTTCCTGTCCGAGAAAAGTACAAAGAAGAAGATAGCAAGGAGATAAAGGAAAAGGTAGATTGACATAAAGTTGGGTAGAACGATGTGGGTATGGCACGGTCAGTCTGTACTGCCGAGTTTTACATGTTCAACTCTTTCAGCGCAGAAATCTAACACATTCATTGCATTGCGTCCAAATGTGTAAGTCATGTCTAAGTATATAAGGTATTGAATTTATTCAGGCCAGGGCTTTGAAGCGATATTTTTTCCCAATTGGTTTGCCCCGAACAGAAACGGAATTATAACGCTTCCAGTTATGAGTTCACCAATAAATTGACGTTCCTGAACATGTTAGGACAAAAAAATATTGTTCCAGTAAAGGTTCATTTTGTTCTTGTCAGCTGTTTAATGCTATATAATATATGTCGGGGCGAACAGTACACACAACGACTCGCTACAGAGACCCGCTGCTGCCCGCTGGTAGCGCTTTACAGCCGAGGTCTTGTTCAGTGTGGGGGCGAGCCCACAACAACTTGCTACAGAGACCCGCTGGCAGCGCTCTACAGCCGAGGTTTTGTTGCGTGTCGGGGCGAGCCCACAACGACTCGCTACACAGACCTGCTGCTGCCCGCTGGTAGCGCTCTACACCCAAAGTCTTGTTGAGTGTGGACTCGCTAGAGAGGCCCGCTGACAGTGCTCTACAGCCGAGGTCTCTTCTAAGTCATCCCGTTGGTTCACCTCACAACTCACATTTGGGCTACAATAATGTCCTGCTGCATTTCTTTTTTATTTCATG
>OMKY01250517.1:9664-21809 GCA_900302395.1 Bregmaceros cantori | reverse complement strand
CCCAAAAAAAACACTTAAAAAAGTGGAGCTGTTATCTGTGTAGCTAGGCTCAATCTAGACTCCCAAATTCCTTACTCAGCAGACACCTGGACTTACAGTTAACAATGCTTTCTTGTCCGTGTTCTCACGTCGAATCTAACTCACTTCCGTGTGGACTGTTGATCGCCCAATCCTGCGATTGGTCGAAAGCGCTCTCTAGCCATCTCTATCTAGCTCGACCAGAAAGTAATGCTGTGATATCATTGGATAAGAGAATGTTCTTTGTTGTGATTGGCTGAAAACCTGAGTTGATGTTTTCAATATATCCGAGGTGCAAGATGATTCGGACCACCTAAAACCTGCATTGCATCTTTTCGTTCTCACGTGCCTTTGATTCAGATGAGCCATGAAACTGGGAATACTTGGCTTATCTTACCTTATCTAACAACAACCTCATCAATGACTGGCATTTATTTTCATGACTATTGACATGGTGGATTCACATTGAAGGCATAACGTTAAAAAAAAATCTATTTACTTTTACTTTTATTTCTTTGTGATCTGCAAGTTTGTGATTTGTCATCGTTTCCATGACATGGTTTTGGAATGTTTCAATTACGTACTCAGGTTTGTTTCCCATTAACACATTCAAGGTGGTACAAGTCCCAAACGATGGCACAACTGCATCTCCAAATTGACTCAACCTCCCGACCCTAAAGAGAACAATGGATCGGCACACCTGGGGTAGGATGATATAAGTGTATAAGCTATAAGCGGAGACAGTTGAATGTGGTGATGGACATAACCTTTTTCTCTAGATAACTTATGCAGTGGCGCTTTTTCATACCCAGGGCAGAGAGATCAGAACTGACACTAAACTGCACTCTATGTCAAATAAAGGGGTGACATTGTAGAACAGTACTTGTGAGAAACAAACAAAAACATTTTTACTCTCAATCAAATGAAGAATAGGAGAGACATACTTGAAAGATATATGCATTATGTGGAGCGGAATATAATCAATGGACATTTAGCACTACACTGACGTGATTGATGAAATAGACAGATATGTAGTCGTTTTTGTTCTGTTTTTTGCTCGTCTTTGTTTGTGTGCGTGTTAGGGAGGAACTTAAATAAGGCTTTTTGCTTGCTTCCCTTCTCGGTCGCAGAGTTGATGTTGTGAATGAATGTCATTTGCTTGACGTCCTTACATGTGTGGACCGAAATAAAAACATTCATAAGTGTATGGTTTTATTATCCTAAGGTTCTGACAGGGGTAGAGTTAATTTCATTTTTCTCTGCATTTTTCTGTGACTCTTGGGCGCCGACTTGGCCCAATGAGATGAGGACCACAGTGACACTGACCACAAACAGCAGGTGCTTGGTCCTGTCCACATGTTTGAGGAACTTGTGGCCCATCCCTTTGTTGATGTGAGCGCCTTCTATCAGCCCTGGGAGATCAGCCACAGATATCTGAAGAGGACAGGGAACAATACCTTTGTATAATATAGGCCACATAACCTCAACTCTTTAATAATACCACTATCAGACATAGTGTGCGCAAGCGTGCCGAGAAGTTCCATAACGGATAGTGGTGGTTTAGGGGCAGGCACGGTTTGTCAGAGTTATAAGTGATCTGACGGCTATCTAATCGGGCCGAGAGCGACAGGCATATTTATTTATTCATCATTGTCATTCACAAATAATTTAACTCTTTGTACCATTGTGTGCGGTCCCGAAATATTGGCAGCAAGGAAGTGTTCAGATCCAAAACAGGGACCAATGTGGAGCAATGCGAGTCATGTGACTATCACACAGAGAAAATCTTAGGAGAAAAGTTATAATGGAATCTATAATGTGTCAATTGTACGTTTACACAGGTTTTACATGCATTTCCCATCTAGCAATTCTTCAATGTGATTCCAGGGAAGCGTAATGAGCGGAACTGCACATATTTTGACCGGCTTTGTTTGAAAGAAAATTCAGACGGAGTCGTGGCAGAATAAACAGTGATGACGTAGGCTTTGAATTGGTCTATTGGTTTATTTTAAGATTTTCCCCAGGGCATCAAGCAAAAGTGTCAAGCTTCATGACTAGAGAGAGATCAAGCAACCAAGGCCTCACAGAAGGCCAACTATTTTACTAACACTTGCATTGATAATGCGTTGCCACACATACTGCTAGCACTAAAAGTACCATTTTTTTGTACCACTACGGACCAGGTTTACGATCTCTGAGTGCTTATAGTTGCTTATGTACACATTCAAGTACACTTTACACTTCAAGTGTAAAGTCTATTTAAATCACAGTGTTATTATATATATTTTTTTACCTGTTTGTGATCTTCATACATGACTTTCCCCAGCTCCGGCCGAATTGTAGTGACTGGAAGACACACACAGCAATATATGACAGAACATTGAGATGTCTGAAATATTTACAAGTATAATGGTTTATATTAGGGCTGCAACTAACAATTATTTTGGCCATTTTTACTGACAATTAAACAGATTAATCGTAGATTTTTTTTCCAATTTTAAAATCAGAACAATTAAAGTGAAAGTATATTAATATTGCTAACTTTTTGATGTCTCAGTATCTCCACGAATCGCAGATTGCGTTCTAACATTTCCATGTTAGTATTAGCATGAAAGCGCCTACTCTTCCATGCTAGCTTACACCATTGTTTTTTCAACCAAGGCTCAACCGTATTCAGTATCCAAGAGAATGGGTGGGGCCATGATGCTAGGAATGGAGACTGGCATTGGGAACAACCTACTGTATAACACGTTTGAGCAGATTATTTTGCCGATACGATTATTATTATTAAATATTTACCAAGTGTTATGAATTGCTTTATGAGTATGAATGAGGGACAGTTATTTTAAAGTGATAGCAATTATTTTTAAATGGTTTTTAATGTATAAACATGGAAAAAAAAGACAATTAAAAAAAAAAATAATAAAAAGGCATAAAAATAATTCAGTTTTGAAAAAAAAAAAAAAATCAGAAGCAGAAGATTTGGAACGATTCATCAAGGCAGTGATAGTGTTGTAGTGGAGGTCTACTCACATGCATAGTTGGCTATCTGTGGGGTGGCATGAGACAGTGCAGTCAGCAGGGACGACTTGCCTGCATTGGGAAAGCTGGGCCAAGACGAGAGCAAGAAGAAAGATTAAATGCCTGCGTATTGTATTACAAACAACCAAATCTCTAGCTATGGTCACTTCAACTAGCACGTTAGTGATCTAGCATGGATGGGAGGAAAACATAGAAGCTAGAGACAACCCACATGTAAATGTTAATGGAATATATACACTCGACACAAGGGTTGCAATTTAGCCTGGCAAGTCAGAACCAATGCATCGTCCACGCGTCCATCGCACGCTGCTAGGCGAGTTCTTGGTTCAGGCAGGCATCGCCCGTATACAGCTTACCAATCAAATTATTTGAATCGAGAAGTGGGCGGAGTTCGCTATGGGCAGAGTTTGGTTCACACGTCCACGCCCCTTGTCCCACCTACTGAGCTGTGACTGGATAACACGATTTGATTGACCCTTTTTTTGGCCACGTTTTACCAGACCCAATGATCGCTCGAATCGCGTGCGATGCGTGGACGATTCGTTGGTTCTGGCTCGCCCGGGCTAGTTGCTTCTAGGGCCGCAACTAACGATTATTTTGCTCATAGATCAATCGACCATTTTTACTGACAATTTTGACAATATTGTTCTATTGCCCAAACCCTAGCCCTAGGCAATGGGCATAACATACTGCTGGCCAAAAATATTAAATCCAAAATCACAACCTTCTGATCTTTTTGTACTAACATGAATGATGTATTAGTACTCACCCCACCAGGCCCACGTCAGCTATGAGTTTGAGGTCCAACCGGATGGTCCTCATTTGTCCTTTGGAGGGCAGGAATTCACTGGAACTGGAGCCGCCACGGCCTCCCTTTGCCACCAGTACCCGGTCTCCCGCAGCGTTCAGCTCCCCTGTTGGTAAACATTACTATATTACCGATTCCATAGTGTCTGGAGTAAAGCATAGTAAACATCAGACAGCAGTAAAATTGTTTGGGAGATGGGGGATGTCACATGGTGTGAGTGCAAATCGCCTGCAGGTCATCGTGGTGGAAGAAACAATGGAACTTGTGGTTGAGCCGAGGAGAAATTGAGGCCGTCAAACTCAACACTTCAACTTATGCCTCTTATGAACAGGATGCTCTCCAAGCGAAAAGCAATTTTAATGTCCTGAAGTATTATAGGATCACTTACAGCTAATAATCTACACACTTATCCTCTAGAGATGTGAACAATTGCATAATGAACAATGGATTTAGAACACAGCTGGCGTGTGGCAAGCCTCACAATAAACGGTAAGTACACGCTACTTGCAATCATGAACATATTTCTTTTTTTTTTCAGTCATTTTTTTTTAAGTTACGTTTTTAAACGTTATATTGATTTATATTGATAAGCTTAGCGTGAAGTGGGGAAGGGGGGGGGGCAGGGACCAGAGAGTAGAGAGGCAGACCTGCAGCATACTTATGTCAGAGACAGGAATTCATCTCATGACAGCTGCATGCACTGTGGGACCAAGCCACATGCACAAGAGGACGAATTAAGGGGTCTTAACGACTCCGCCACATAGCCAGCCTCACATATTTCAGTATTAATTTTCGCTGATTTCCTTTCCATTAACATAAGCTCATGTCTGTAGCCCCGTTTACATGGACATTTCTTTGGATCTGATTAAATGAAGGCGGATCAAATATAATCCACTTCAGCTCTATCTATCTATCTATCTATCTATCTATCTATCTATCTATCTATCTATCTATATATATATAGATATATATATATATATATATAGATAGATAGATAGATAGAGAGTCATAACTGTATATGTGCTCTCTCTCTCTCTCTCTCTCAGCTAAAACATATATTTGAGAAGTAAAACAAAGAACATTTTGCAATACAAAATATCTGGAGTGTTCACACTTTGGCATACTGTTAATATCAGGCTAGGTTTTTCAGTTTACATTTCATGTTTACATTCACATGTTGTGTCTTTCTTACCTTGCACAATGATAAATAGATTGACATGTGACTTCCTACTTTTCTAAATGATCTTTTCATCTGTTCTTTTACACATTTGAAAATACTGAGGGGCATAAGCTGCACGACGTCCTTCACGCACCTGCCGCTCATCTCTTCTCAACGCGCGTCTGGATTGGTCGCTCCCCTCCGTAAAAGGAAGACGCTGCCCTGGGTCTGACGCGGCGGAATAAAATATTTAACGCATTGAATAAGCCCGGAAGCACGCCGAGAGCCTCGTAATTGTGATCACTTTGGCTTGCCATAATAAAATTCCCTTGAACGCTGAGCGAACCTCCTCATATAATATTCAACTTCAGGGACGAGGAGACGAACCAGGAGAGGTGGAGTGAGCTCCACTTCTCCTGGTTCTTCTCTTCGTCCCCGAAGTTGAGTATTGCAATCTACACATCTACGAACTCACCTGCTTCTCCATCGGGGACCTCCTCGCCACGTCATGGCGCCAGAGACGTTCTTATATAGACTTGTACATATTACTTATAGTCTGACTCGTCCAGAGTATTTCTTACTTATTACTAATAAACAAGTTTGCAACTCCACTCTCTCTTGTACGTCTCTTGGGTCCCTATTAAGTTCTAGTTTTGTACCATAACAACTCTTATAGAATTGGCTTCTTTACTTTATAATAGGGAATTAATGACTGAATGAAATGTATTTAATGGCAGACAGTACAGAGCCATTAATCATTGCAGCATGACATGAGGATGGTATACATTGTAGCATGGCACATGACAAATGAAGCGATGGATGAACAAGCAGGATTAGCATTGCTGCTAGATTTCACTCGGCTGTCGATGGATTAAAATGATAAAAGCAAGAAAGGGGTTCACACCGCGTTAGCGGTGGGTGCGCTTAGGTGACTCAGTCGAGGCATCCGAGTCTAGAAGGGTGGGGAGGGGGTGGTTGCAGAGATGGTAGGGGGTTTTGAAAAATAAAGTAAAATAAAACAGACAGGGTCCACTCTTTAATGACTCGGTCGAGGCATCCGAGTCTGTGGTTAGGTGGGACAGGAGGGAGTGTGTTACCAGTGGCGCTCCGGCGCCACTTCCTGGGATTGACCGTAGAGGGCACTATGCCCGTAAGGCGCTGGGTGCCAGTCCCAGGCAGGAAGCTGCGAGGAAGAGTAATGCTAACCACTAGCACCTGTAGCTTCCCTGTGCCATCACAGCCGAGCGCAATTCTTCGAGCTGCACAGACACTTAATGCCACGACTTGCCATGATCCAAGTCATGGCATGGTGTGCCACAAAAGCCCCTTAAGAAACCCACCTTCGACCTTGGGGACCTTGTGGTGCCCAAGCATGTCCCAAGCAGGACCCTGCAGTCGAGAGAAACCAGCTTCCTCTCCCTTCCCTGAATTAATAAACATGAAACCGGACATATGATGTGGGACTGTCCGGAAGTTGTGGATTTCTGGAGACATGTCACGCAGACTCTGTCTAACATAATGGGTGGTACGGTTCCCATGGAACCGAACCCTCTTCTACTCAATGATGACTCGCTCTTGGACTATTGTTCAACTAGGCTGAGATTGATTGACTTTTCTCCAGTCCTCCGTTACGCCGGGTTTCCATCAAGAATTGCGCCACGTATATGCCCAACGCCCCTACGCCACGCCAAAAAACGAAGGTGTTGCAGCCATCGGTGCATACCCCACCAGGCAGCACTGTCAACGCCACAACGCCAACGCGGCAGCGCCGCGGGCTGGAAATATATATTTTTGATTTTTAACGCCGCGCTGCACAGCGCGAGGGGGCGGGGTGCCTTTTATTCCATGGTTGGCAGGCGTTCTGAGCAATTTAATTGGTGGACCCACCATGCGCTTCTAGAGCCGAGGTATTCCCTTCACTTCATGGAGAAAAATAATATGCAAAATAATATGATAGATTTTTACAGCACCAGCCACGGGCACACGTGTGTGTGTGTGTGTGTGTGCGTGTGTGTGCATGTGCTCCTGTTTCAACCGTGGTGATCGCACGTGAAACAGAAACATTATCCCGCTGTCCGCGGTAGTAAAGGATATTAAATGCAGAGGAAGAATGTTACTGTCCACGTATATGTATATGCGTCTAAATGAAGTACTTTACCTCTATATCTTAACAAAGAAATGATAGCACGTCACCTTGCACAGCGGTTTCAAAAAGCACCACACACAAACATAAGCACACGCGCGCACACACACACAAACACGCAGGTTTATCATTATTATTATCATTATTTACTTTATTTATTATTACACCGCCGACTTTCACTGCATGTTCTCTCTCTTCCTCGGTTTCTCCCTCTCATATTACGCACACAAACACAGGCACACACGCACACACAAAACCGGCTAGAGAAAAGGGAAAGTGACGTATCTGCCGGTCCTCTGGTCAAGGCAACTATTGCGCCAAATGTGTCCCGCAGCCTTCAGCGCACTGTGCTCAGAGCGCTGCGTGCAAGCTCGTGGAAACAATGCGAATACGCAGCACGCCAGGTACAATCGCGTGGCGTGGAGGCGTTGGGCGTATGCGTGGCGCATTTTTTTGATGAAAACCCGGCGTAACCCCTAAATGACCCATAACTTTTCTGAACATAGGGATTTCGGAACATAGGGCTGACCCTCCCATTGTAGCATGTCCAACCGACACCATTAATGGACGTTAATGGCCTACACAGTAAATTTCACAGTGTTAAATATGCAGTGTCCCTTCACGGACATGCCGGCGGTGCTGTACAGTGTTACCCAGTGCTAATTTTTTACTCACTTTCAAGTTAATTTTAAGAGGAGTTAAACACCAAAATTAATTTACCAAATTACCAAATACACTCAGACACAGTGCTGAATTTAACTCTTTAAGTGTTCATTCAACACTGCAAAATTTACTGTGTAGGGATTTCGGAACATAGGGCTGACCCCGCAATCGTAGCATGTCCAACCGACAACATTAACGGACGTTCATGGCCTATGTACCACGAAATGCACCACCACAGAAAATGTTTATTTGCACCGCACATTAGTGCGCAGTGAGGCGATGGGGTGCATTTTCTTCAGCGATTCACACAAACACCATGCGCTCCTGCAGCCGATCCAAATATGAATTCAAACCCTTATGTTTTTATTTGCATGGCACTAATTTTCATATATTAATTTGCTTCAATTACTTTTAGTTATTTATTCAGCAGCTACAGAGTGCCAACCTACCGTTAAACATTTTAAAAAAACAACACAATATCCAGTTGACTGGATATAGGTTTTAAACTTCACATTAAAAGGAAAGTACATAGAAACTAGAAACATTAAAACAAGTGTTCAATTGTTTTTGTTTTTTTTACCTGCGGCGGAGCGTAGCAGGTTAGGTTGGGTTGTCCCCTCGATAACTGAAAAAGTTGTGCCTGGATCTGGATGAAAGTTTGCAGAGTTGTTAAGCTATTTGTTAAATAATTTACTGTTACTCGTTACTGGAAAAATGAAAAAAAGTCTGTGATAAACCAATGAATAATTAGCTAATTCTATGTAAACTCAGTCAACAACTTTGAGACCTTGGTGAACTACAGGAACCCGCAGGTCACGACCATTACCCCGAGGCACTAATTTATTGTTTGAACAACAATGTCTGCGGTGAGGTGTTGGAGGTAATTGGATTTCTATCAAACGCTGCTGAAGCCTAATTGGCAACGAGGCCTCTGTTTACGTGCAGCGAAAACATGGCGCTGTAAGCTCGAATTGAACGTAATTGAAAGTGAGAAAATAAAGAGCCTCGGGGCCAGAGCAATCAGAAGTAACACTGCTATTTAACGCCCCTCTTCGCCCGCCTTTTTTTTTTTGTTGCACTAAGCCATAGTATCACTACCTCTGTGATGGGCATTTGACTAGTGTACGATTATTTTCTTGTCACCAATCTGAAATTATAAAAATGTGTAGGGTGCTTTTTCTCACACAGTCGATCGTCTATGTGTGGTGTACACAAGCCGTCAAGCCAGTTGAAATATGTGAACGCTAATGGACTCAGCGCAAGCCGAACGGCTATAAGAATTTTACTTTATGTATACAAGGATGATGCATGTGTGTGGCCCTCTCTGTGCTCCCTGTTGCACTTGCATCATAGCATGTATATAAAAATGGACACCGCATTCGCCTAGTCTCAGAAAACCGAGGCCTATGGGAATTCCTATACAAATATTCCAATCTTAGCAGCGTGTTTTAACCTATTTAAAGATCTTTCCTAATTGATTTCTTAATGTATATTGCCGGGATAATTATCGGTTAATTGTGTGAGGGGGTCATCATTTCACAAACGCGTCAGATTTGGCGTTCATATTTTTTATTTCATCTCCCATAGGACCCCATTCATTCTGACTCTTTCGTTGACGCCCCTAGCGGACAGTACCACCAGAAGAAGTCGCATGTGGGGTGTCCCTCTCTCATATACTGTATAGCTCTCTCTATCTCTCCTTGTCCCGGATATATGTGTACTTTCAACAATGGCAACACTCAGACGGCGGCACAACCCGAGTTCGCCCACAGCAATGGGATGACGTCATGCACGCTGCGTCTACTTTATATACAGTTTATGGCTACTTTATATACAGTTTATGGCTTGCACCCATTCTCTGTTTGTGTGAACAGAAGGCCAGAAAGATACTGCCTTGATACTGGGAAGGTCGCACAATTCTCCTCTTGAAATTTTTGACAGATTGGTATTCATTTTCTAAAATTATGTAGAGACCTGGCTCATGTTTAAAACTAGTCTGGCCTGCCATACCTGATGACGCATGTGCACAAGCGCCTGTCACTCCTCAGGACAGGACAGCATCACAAATCGGTGCCCAGAGATCTAACTATGGTTAGATCTCTGGGATCATTCTAAGGTTCTCTTAGAATGATGCTGGTGATGTGGAGGGACCATGGGTGTCCCACTCTGTAACTGCCTGTGCCGATTACCTGAATTGTCCTGAAGTATCCTGAAGTCTGATCACACCTGGGAAGATGACTTGATGATTTGGAAAAAGATGCACAATGGCGCAATGGTTAGCATTGCTGCCTCACAGCTAGAAGGTCCTGGGTTCGAATCCCAACCCGAACAGGTCCTTTCTGTGTGGAGTTTACATGTTCTCCCCGTGTCTGTGTGGGTTTCCTCTGGGCATGGCATTGGCTCACGAACTGGAGTTGGCCCTGGGCGCTGTGCTGCGTCTGCCGATCGCTCCTCAGGCACGGGGTAAATGCGGAGGAAGAATTTTACTGTACATGTATGTATGTGTGACGAAATAAAGTATCTTTGGCAAATCGGGACTCGTTGGGGAAATCATGAGATAAATATCTCACGTTTTAGCACCGACAGTGGCTAACAACCTAAATGTTCCTAGTAATATTTATTATTGTAAATATTACTCCTCCTTGATGGCTAGGACCCCTACGATGTCCCACGTTTTCAGTGGGTTGCTGCATTTACGGCATTAGGATGATGCCGAAGCCTCCCCATACTTGCTATAAATCAAAAAGCATATAAACTTCAAAAAGGTATCCTTACGTCAACCTTGAAGCCCGCTGAAAGTTCTCTGCTGCACCTACAGCCAGGTAGCATAAATTGTTGAATAGATTTTAATCTTTAATATAACACATTCCATTTCTTGTTTGTAGGCCATTGCGGAGTACTGATGTGCAGCGCACACACACACACACACACACACACACACCACTTATTCCACAAAACAAAGACTTACCGGCAAACTACACGAGTGGTTCAAGTGTTTCTTGGCCCAAACAGTGACTGATCTCTCCGGAGTTATGCATTTCTCACTTGCTCTCGCGCGTACACAGACAACCCCTGGTGATGGGTAGTGTAAGCTTGTAGCCCTAAGAATGCAATTTGTAAGGCTGGGGAGAGGAGTTTTGTGTTAAGTGCCAGTGAATAGACTACAAAACAGCCTGGAGAGAATGTCCTCACCGCTGGCTGAACCTTGAGATTTCAGAGTACAAACTTAGGTTAGACGCGCTGAAATGGCATTGGGCATGCTAAAACTTGGTATTACGTGCCATATTCTCTGCGCAATAGGGCACAGTCTTTAATTACATGCATTTAAATGACTCTGGTTGTGTTATTTGTAATCTGAGTGCTTCACAGGGTTTGTACCCCATGTTCTGAAATCCCTACGCTTTCAGAACAGGTGTTCAATAATATAATACACTTTATGTCTCGTCCCCCCAGACCGGCACCCTAACACCAAGTAGGTGTAGAAGATTCTTTCTGCAAAGTTTCTTCTTAATGTCTTTTTTCCCCCAGGCCAATTTTAAGCATTATTCAGAATTGGCCCGAAAGGCAATCCTGACAGACGGAAATTAATTTTGCCGTATTATTTGTTCATATAATGCAAATAAAAAAAAACAAACAAAAACGATCCGCTTTTTTGATTATTTGATTGATTAATTGAGTATCGATTCTTTTCTCCTCGACTTAATTCCACTCCTGTGCTGTGGGTAGCGCTAAACCTCTTTGGCACCTCCTACATCGCTTCCTTTACACACACGCCCGCAAACACGGCGTGTGTGTCTGGAACGTAGTACATTCATAGTGAATAAGTACAGGCCCTGTACTTATTCAATATTAAATATCAATATTTAAAGTGCACTAGTGGCAAATGGTAAAAAAAAAATACCCTGGGTGTTTTTTTTTGTTTGTTTGTTTTTTACCATTTTCGAATCTTATCGAATCGTGGTGAATTCTTGAGTATTGAAAAAAATTGAATCGTTGGGTCAGGAAAGTGATACTGAATCGAATCGCCATGATGGGTGTGATTTACACCCCTAAGAGGAATCCTGAAAAATTTTGGGGGGGTCAAACATGTTTCATCTATCTGAGATGCTAGATCACTAGAAGCACTGGAAATGTGTTGTTGAGGCTTGAGGCTCACTGAGATTCTGTTCTTTACCTCAACAGATGCACTATAAATGTGTTGTAGTTTAAGTGAGCTGCTGCTGTTTACCACTATTTGTGTGTTGTTGTTTCATATGTTCCATCGGAAATACTTGAAAAGAGAGACATCCAATTCTAATTGCTGTTATGCTCG
>OMKY01250512.1:0-13078 GCA_900302395.1 Bregmaceros cantori | reverse complement strand
ATATAAAATGCCAACAAATACAACTTGTACACCAATCTGATCATATATACTTGTGGACCAATGGGATGGTTGCATTCACTCATATGTCCGGTGCAGATGAGTAAATGGAACTGGTTGCACAGATTATGAAATCGTGCGTTTGTCGGGCACAGATGCATGACAAAACATTTGGGTGTGGAATAGCACAGCGGAGATGGTTAAACGCTTAAGCCTCAAGTATTCTTGATATTGGCAGTGGCCTAGCTAGAATATTTTTAGTGCAGTTGATTAGGGGTTGCTTCAAAATGTTAAGGGGTTGCTGGACATTTTGCTACAAAACTGATTAATAAGCCTAGATATGGATATTCATGTCATCTTATCAACAATCGCATGTCACAACGCCACACCGTTTATCAACTTCACCTATCCCTGTATGGCTGACCGTCACCATCTCTTACTGTCCTCGGCTGCAATCTGTCCATTCAGTCCACTAATACAAATGAAGGGTCACGGGACTCACTGCATCACCAAAAGAGATGGCAAAAATACCCAGATTTCTTACTTGAGTAAAAGTAAAATACAGTTGTAAAATACAGTTGTAAAAAAACAACTCAAGTAAGACTGACTACGAAGTACTGATACAAATATCTTCTTGAGTAAAGTAAAAAGTACAGGCTGAGAAATGTAGTGAAAGGGTATTTTGAAGTAAAGAGAACATGCTCTAAAATGTACTAAAAAGTATTTTTGAAAGTATAAAGTAAATACATTTTTGTATGAAATGCACACTTTTTCAATGTGAGTTTCTCAATGTTATTGTTTGAATAAATTACTAACCACCTAGGCTTATTTACTTCACTTAAGGTCTATAAATCACACCGCAGAACATTGAAATTAGCATCTAAAAGACACACACAAAAGTAGCGAGCCTGTTTTGGGAAAAGTAAGGAGTAGAAGTACAGATATTTCTGTTAAAAATTGAGTCTAAGTACCATGTAGTCAGAGAAAAAAGTACTTATAAAAGTACAGATACTTGAACATTCTACTTAAGTACAGTACTTAAGTGAATGGCCTTGCAATTTATTTGTGAATTGCGAAATAAAAAATTGTTCACAAAAAAAGTACGTAAGTACTTGTACTTTGTTACTTGCCATCTCTGGTCACCAGCTATGTACACTCACGTTTCTCAACGGACAGCCGAGTGTTTCTGCACGGGGACTGTGCGTGGAGAATGGGGGACAGAGCGCGGGGACAGAGCGCGCGGACACACCGCGCCACAGAAAACGCCCACCGGCCGGGTCGCAGCTGGCGGCATGAGTGCGCTGCTCTCACCCACCGCACGATCCGTCCACGCACTCTCTCCGCTCTCTCCGTCTTTCTCGCTGCTCGTCTGCCATGTGGAGAGACGCGAAAGGTCCCGCCATCGCCCCAGCTGACGTAGCGGGAGCGAATCCCTAGCTGCTTTCACTTCGACTAAAGTCGGCATTGAGCAGTGGTACTGCAGTCTGCTTCGACTGAAATCGGCGCTGATCACATGACCTGACACAGCGCGCGACAACTAGATTTCCTTTTCATTTAAATGTAAAACAAAAGCAAATAAAATGTTTTATTAAATGATCAAAATCTATAAATTATAATATTAATTTGTTTAACACAGCAATTGTATAATTAATAGTCTGATTCCAGGGGTTGCTTTGGGGTAGCTTTCAAATTTCTTGGGGTTGCTCAAGCTACCCCAAGCTACCCCTTGGCTACGCCTCTGGATATTGGCTGTGTCCGAAATCACTCCCTATATAGTGCACTCACTTACAGTGCACACAACAACGGTCGAGATTCCAGACACAAGAGTCGGCGCCGTCAAATTTATTATAACATAAAATTCAACAATCATCACAAAAAGTCAAAGGTACTTTTAGATTTATAACTATTTGCCATGGTCGGTCACTATTGACTCCCACCGTGCCATGTTTTTGTAGTTTATTTTTTTAAAGTATTGCAATGAATTATGGGTTATATTGTGTCGTCTACTCACTACTTTTCGCGGTGCATCAGTGGGATACTTTGAGTGCACTATTATTCCATATAGGGTTCATGGAGAATTTGGACACCCCTACAAAATGGTCTGCGCCCCATAGTGCACTATATAGTGAATAGGGCGTGATTTCGGGCTCAGCCATCCAGTGACTGGTCTCAATTACCCACAATTCATCCTGTCTTTATCTGCAGCCAGGGAGCGCATATCTGCCGATCGATGTCTGTCAACATAACGATTCCACAGAGGTCTCGGTAGCGGCGCCCATCAAAGACTGCATAGTCAACACGGTCCGGCACATTATTGCCCAATGTAATGTGTAATGGGTGCTGGGGGTTATCTGCAAGGGCTGCAGTACAGTTTGTTGTTGTTAACCTGCGCGGGAGGGCACTTGGGCTCTAAAAATAGACCCTTGGCTGGAGTTAAGGGACTATAAATAGAGACACTATTAAACCTTATACAACAGTTCAGAATTTGATCTGAGAACGCACTCTAGGAGTTCACGGCGATTGTCAACAAACAGGAAGGCATCCGCTTTGCAGCTGCTGGTGTAAAGCAGCGGCGCAGGGGGCACGTGTTGAACTTTGACCTGCTTTGATCTCGGTGCACTGGCTCAGGTCGACTGTAGGTTGGGCCAGTTTACGGTTTTTATCGACCTAGAATGCACTTTGTCGGCTTACCTTGATACACCTCTAAACACCACCTTTATAGGTGTAGAGTATACACGATACGGCCGTTGCATGTGACTTTGCTGCTTGGCTTGGACATTTTGCAGGTATCGTGTACTGTGTAGTGTATACGTTAAGTGGTATATCTTACTACTTCACGTCCATTGTATAGAGGGAATACAATGGACTTAGTTATACTGCCATCTGCTGGCGATTGATAGCATATTACAATGGATGAATCTGTAATAGTAGACTTTTAAAGGACAATGTTATGCACGCTCTGCCCGTTTGTCTGATACCACCATAATGTCTGCCGCTGCCAAGCCGTTGACGTCAAGAAACCTAGCAACCTGCAAGAAACCTACCAACCCCTCAAGAAACCTACCAACCCCTCAAGAAACCTACCAACCCCTCAAGAAACTTCCATAAATCATTATTGTTGGCTGTGACAACTTCCCTGTAGAGCTGAATGAAGCTCACATCTTGGTGTTGCAGATTTGTGAGAAGATCCTGACACTGTGCCTGAGGGAAGTCTTTGAGTTCAGGTACATGCAGACCGACCCCAACTGGTCCAACTTCTTCTACGACCCCGACCAACACAAGGTACCACCAACACCCCTCTACACTCTCGCTGTGTTTTTTTTGGAGACGATTTCAATTTTGTCGTGTCCTTGAGGTACAATGTCACCGATTCTAAACGTTGGTGTGTTGACACTCCTCAGGTGGCGCTTCTAGATTTTGGAGCGACTCGGAGCTTTGATAAAAGCTTCACAGACCTCTACATTGAGGTGAGCTGCTTACTAGCAATTACCTCTTCAGTTTTCCTCACTCAGTTATCGCTTGACGTTTTTAATCACATTTCAGTTGGAAACATTTTGGTAACGACTAAGGCTGAATGATGAGTCGCAATAGTCGATAAACCACGGTGGGAACACCGCAAGCTGGCGCAGCGCTATTTATCCAAAAACCTCACGGGAAAGGCCATGTGTTTTTTGCGTGATTATTGCACTTTAAATGTAAAAGTTTGTAAAGTCTCACTTGCTGTCTTGAAAGTGAAAGTACTGCATTTTGACACCTGGTAGGCATACACACACATTGGGCCTGCAGCTTCCCTGTAAACGGACATAGCGCTATTAACATGAAAGGGAGCGCATTAGGTGCGGTGTCCATAACAACTCCACCAGCGACACCCCCTTGCAAGCTGTGTTTAACCTGGTGCTGGTGTGTTTTTGTGCTTTCCACTCAGGTGATCCGGGCCGGGGCCGACCAGAACAAGGATCGAATCCTAGAGATGTCCAGAGAAATGAAGTTCCTCACCGGCTACGAATCCAAGGTGAGTCCATTTTTTTTACCCACCGATTTGTTGAATTTAATGTTTTTAGTGTTCATTTATTTGCTATTGTTAGTTACAATTGAATGTAAATGTAGTTTATTTATAGCGGTCCCCCCACTGCTTATATGCCACTTTCAGCAAACCACTCTGTCCACAATAGATGGCTTAGAACAGGTCTAGCTTGGTAGAGGACATGGGCAATCAGGGTTGGAAAGGTAAACTGCCAAAAAAAAAATCTAAAACCAAAACTACTTCTGTGAAGCACCTTGAAGCGACCTCGGTTGGGATTTTGGCATATACAAAAAAAATCTGTTGAGTTAAAATCTAAGTAACTTAGTTACTGTTACTTAATCACAAACATCAGTTACTAAGGTAATTAAAATGAAGATGACCTATTAGTTAGTGTTGAATTGAGTATTGACGACTCATGAACATTTGAAATGGAAACCTGTAACTGTTGGTGTGCCTATTTGTTGGTTGCTACGGTTTGCGATGTTTCTCGGCAGCGTTATCTTGACCACATACAGTATGTCTGGACGGGACCAGATAAGCTTGCATGAATTTTACCTTACTTGACTTTTTCAGGGCTGCTTTATCTTGCTGGGCACTTGTTTGAATTAATATTACAATTGAATTACTTGATTAATTACTTGATCATTATTGTATTATAATTTATATTTATTAATTTACTGTCTAATTTTGTGACTGTGTAGTGTGTACGCCCTTGGTTCCAAAATCCCTATGTTCCAAAGTCCTTAATTGGGGTTAGGGAAGGGGTTAGGATAGGGGTTAGGATTAGGGGCTAACCCTTAACCCTATTGTGACTAAACGACTACAATGACTAAACGCCCCATTACCTTTTTGGAACTTGGGGTTCAAACCGAATAGACATGGATATCGTAGAGGATTCAAGACTTTGGCTGTTACCACACAGCCCCTGCTATCTTTGACCACCCACACATTAATCTGCTCCTTGTCTCGTCCCAGGCCATGGAGAACGCCCACGTGGACGCCATCATGATCCTCGGCGAGGCCTTCTCGTCCGAGAAGCCCTTCGACTTCGGCTGCCAGTCGACCACCGAGCGCATCCACAGCCTCATCCCGGTCATGCTGCGGGAACGTCTGACCCCGCCCCCGGAAGAGACGTACTCCCTGCACCGCAAGATGGGCGGTTCCTTCCTCATCTGCTCCAAGCTGGGAGCCAAGGTGGCCTGCCGGGACATGTTCGAGAAGTCCTACGCAGATTACTGGAAGCAAGCGTAGGCTAAGCCCCTTCTTCCCTAATACGGGGCGGGAGGATTTGAAAATCTCTCCTACCCATAAACGACGCCCTTCCTCTCCCCAAGGGGAGGCTAAAATCACTTTCTCCCCCTCCTTACAAGCACAAGTCAATAATTGAAGGAAAATTATGTTTCTACCCTACCATCGCCCCTCTACAATCCTCCCCCATATCCCCATCTCGGTATTGGAACGAAGCATAGGCGCATCCAGTGTCCTACATATGACTTTCGGACTTCCCAGAAATCGGCGATATTCCCACCGATGCATGGGGTAAAAATCTCCCCCCTTCCTTCCACACACTCACATCAGTAGTTGAAGGAAAAGTAGGTTTCCAACCTATCATCGCCCGTCTACAATCCTCCACCAAACCACCATGACGGTAATGGAGCGAAGCATAGGCTCCAGTGTCCTACAGATGACTTTCGGACTTCCCGGAAATCGGCGATCTTCTGACCGGCCGATCTTTTATCACTGACCCTTGGGAGCGGGGAGCCTGCCCCCACCCCCGCTATGCCGACAAGACTTGACACGTCGTGTGGTGGTCTCTCTCTCTTCCAAGATGACGAGGCGTGACCGACGCTAAACTGTTCAGAGTCAAATCTAACCCTTTTTATTTTTCTAGGCTGTTGAAGGAGTCATTGATATGTTTTTGCCTCCTAGAGGAACATGTGTTGTGTTTCCAGATGTTGTGTGACAACCTTGAACGTTCCTTGGAATCACATTAATGCAGAATTAATAAAAGTAAATTTAACACTCCATGCTTTTATTTTGGTTAACCTTATGGTGATTAAGAGTTTAAAATGAGTCGAGGCTTGTTTATAATGTAGAATGTTTGTAAAGTTTAAACTAACCAAGTGGAACTTGTATTGTATTGATTCAAACAGGCGTCTGCCCGTGCATTAACCGTGGTGTATCAACAGCATTGGCGGACGGGGGATCAAGAGACTGGGTCTTCGCATATCCGGACTTCTGTGAGGCCTGGGTTTCTTGATCTCTCCCTGGCTCTGGTCGGGAAGCTTGTCGCTTTTAAAAGGGAAAGCTTAAAATAAATAAATAATAGGAATCTCCAATATCACTACTAACCGCTGGAGTACTTAGTTCATGACAATGCAAATAAGTTGTCTAACCATCATTATACACACTGGAAATACTTGAACCTCGTCCTCACTGTCAGCAAGCACACGCAACAATGGCAAAGATGGTGCACTACAAAGCATAGCTGTGACGAAAGTCGTGAGTTTGCTTCCCCTCCCCAACAGCTTTGGGCCGAAAAATGCATTAAAACCAGGGCTTTGAACCGGTTCAAGGAACAAAAACGAAAATCTTTTTGTATTTTCCAGGGAACAAAAAAAAAACCAGAAACTTTATTATTTTTCATGTTCCGGAACAGGAACATGAAACAGAAAATAACTGGTTAATAGTGCTATTTCGTTCTCAAAGGAGTGCATTTTAGGATAACTTAAAAAATAAAACGTGTTGTTGTGGGTTCGCTCCCACACGCAATGAGGCGTCGCCTGTAAAGCGCTACCAGCAGGCAGCAATGGGTCTGTATAGCGAGTCGGTGTGGGCTCACCCTGACAGATATTCAATAGCATTAAACGGCTGCCAGGAACGAATGTAACCGTTGCAGGAACTTTTTTTTGTTCTAACTGGTGCGGGAATGTCGATTTGTTTCTGTTCGGAACGAACGAAGTGGGAAAAAATATTTGTTCAAAGCCCTGATAAAAAATGCCAATGATATATAAATAAAGTAGCACAGAAATTGGACATGCAGAGAATTATAGCGATCGTAGCAAGTTATGAATATAACTTATTATTATTATTATTATTATTACTTCATTCATTAACAATAATGAGCAATGAAGTCTCCTTGCGGTTGATGTTGTTATAGGGTGTTGGTATAGGTATAGGTGTTGGGTCATTAAGAATGTTGAGCGGTGAGACGGTGAGATCTCACATGGGAAGTGTAGGTGGAGGTCATCTATCATTGGTGTCTTTCCGAGCATATTCAACCAAATGGATTAATTTCCTTCGTCCATGGGTAGGGTGAAAACAACAGGAAACGGGAAGTGTTTTTAGGGGTGAAATGTCACCGCAAAAAGAATTGATGAGTTCATGTGCTAAAAATGGGGGGCTGACATTTTTGAAAATATGACTTGAAGTTACTCACTTGGTGTGGTCACATGCTCTTCTGGACCAATGGGATGGCTGCATTAAATCGTATAGCTGACAAAAATGAGTAATTGGAACGGGTTGCGCAGATTATTGAATCATGTGTTTGTGGGGAACAGATCCACACTAGAACATTTAGGTGTACAATAGCACAGCACAAGTTACGACCATCCTTTTTTAATAACGCAAAAGGTGTTTGTGCTCATTCATTTTTTGTTTATTTTGAATATGTCAACAAAGCCGTGCATCATCTTGGTAGCACAAGCATACTTGTTTGAGCATGCAAAGATAAATAAATACATAATAAAATGGAAAAACATAAAAATAGATCAAGTAACAAAAAAAATCAAACAAAAAATGCTCCCATTAAAATAAAGTTCAAAATATGTCAGAACAGAGCGACATAACTGCACCGGAAGTCACATTCAGCCGAAAATTCTTACCGGAAATACCCAATGAACTCGTCTATATAGATGCCACAAACCTTTTTTTTTTTTTTTTTTAAATGGTCTCTGCCGATCGCTCGCGGCCAGTGAGGACAGCCAGATTCAAAAGTATGCCTTCTAATGTCATTGCTTGCGTCCTGTTGCTGTCGAAGAGGACGGGTGGTGTAATCAGTGCTCCATTTGTTAAGTGGGAGGTCCTACAGTCCAAAGCACGAGTAGTTCCGGGGTAGGGGGAGCTATAACCATATTACTAAGAGTTGCCGTAGCACCGGCCAGAGGTCCCCGAGGGCGTTCCTCTTTCATCATCATCATCATCATCGCACTACTCAAGTTGTCTGGCTGACCACCAGGGCGCCACCAAATACTTCACAACCAGCTCTCTTCATCTTTGTCTGTCCTCGGCCACTCGCAATGGTGTCACTTGTTATCTTCCCATCGCTTTCTCTGTCTTTGCAGTCTTTGTCGCAGTAACATTGAGTATTTTCAGTGTGTATTTTGTGGTTTTGTCGACATGAGCCTATTGAAACAGTTTGAAGTTATTTCTCTTTGGCTGTGTCCCAAATTGTTCCCTATCCCTTACTCCCTATATAGTGCACTCACTTATACTGCACCCAAAAGCAACGGCCGAGATTTAGTTGGCGCCGTCAAAATTATATCACAGTGAAATTATAATTATACAATTCAACAAACATCACAAAAAGTCAGAAGTACTTACATTTATAACTATTTGCTGTTGTCGGTTGCTCTTGACTCCCGCTGTGCCATGCTTTTGTAGTGTAGGTCATTTTTTAATCGTCTCACAGTGCATTATGGGTTATGTTGCTTCATCTGTACATCAGTGCTCACTACTTTTTGCGGTGCATTATAGGATACTTTGAGTGCACTATGTAGGGTACACATTATATATGGATTGGGAGCAATTGCAGACACAGCCTTCGTCTAGATAAGATAACAAGATGTCTGACTTTTACCCTGCTTGTATTGACATTTCGAAATAACGATGAATGCATCTTTTGGCGACAGTACAGTGCCGTTCTAGCTTTGTCCTCTATTCATAGCCACAGGCGTATGTTTATAAAAATGTTTTTGCTTAGAATTTTAGACTGCTCAGTTTTCAACCTTGCACACGGATAACTTTAAAAAGTTATTCTCAAGTTGATTGTGGTCATGTGTTACTCGCATTTTGCAATTTGTTGCAAACCTTGGGAGATTTAATTGAGGTTTACCCTGGTGCGTTGCTACAGCACAGCCCTTTGTGATGATCATTTCATAAACTTCTTTGTACTGTTAATTATGCTGATTTTTTTGTATGTATATCCTTTTGGGGAGCTTAACTAGACAAGCTAATTATCTGTTCAGGAACTGAACTTGAATATTCCTTTGGAAACAAAACTAATACTAACTAACATAAATCCCTTGCAAAGGGATTATGATTGAAGAAAATGTATATATGGTAGACTTCTGAAGTAAATGTCATGGGAATGGTTTCATTAAAAATGAACGTACCAACAACCTTGCTCTGTTGCATTGATGGGTTAGGAACAACAAATGGATTTATGCTTTGTTAATAACGTTAATGTTTTTTTTTTTTTTTTTAATCTCATTCAGTGCCAAAGACGTGTTCCGCATTTTCGTGAATGGTACCACTGAGTGTCAATATACATTGTCGCGTCTTTGGGTTTTATTGCCAAAAAAATAGATTGGGATGCAGTAACCTCTATCTGACCGCCAGAGGGCGCCATACACCGTCTGTGTGGCCATATAAAGGGAGAGCATCCCCTGTTCTGGAAGTTATAGCTAAAGAATGGAAACGGGTAGAAACGAGCAGGTTTTTTTTATGACGATGAAGGAGTTTCCTTTTCTATGTGTTATCACAAGGACACATCATTTTCTAATCTATGGATCTTGAAAAAACCCTTACATGTTGAAAAAAACGTGTTGAATTTAAAAAGGGCCCTGGCACTGAATGAGTTAATACTCACATCACTCAATCACAATCAGGAAATTATGTACACATTCACACACCATCTGCGACGGCTGCCATAAGAGCCACTCAACCACCTATAGACGAGTTTACCAGCGAAATACAGGGGGCTGGCATTTTGTCCTGCCGGGATGAAACACACTTCCAGTGTCTGTATGAGTTCCATTTAATCTCGTCGTAGTGGACCGCGGTGGCTTACAAAAAACACACAAAATGCTCACCAATTCAAAATCCGACCACTAGATGACGGTCTGTGACTAGTTACACATCACCTCCCTTGCATCGTTCATCATTTTACATAAATATTGATGAAATAAAGTCAAAATCCGACTTAAAGTTACTCACCGAGTGGTCACATGTTCTTCTGGACCAATAGGCTGGCTGCTTCTACTAGTCGTTCCAAAAGGAATGAGACAATGGAATGGGTTTCACTGATTATTAAATCATGCAGTTGTGGGTCACAAGCTGCCTGTGTAAAGTCATCGTAGAGGACCGAAGTAGCTGAATTTGTCAAAATGCTTACTACAACTCGCTCTGTGACCAAGTAGGGTGGATTGCCCTAATGTGGGCCATTTTGGCAACTTCCTAATGTGGGACCGTCAGTTTTTTTCTTCAACTGTTCCGGAACAGAAACGGAACATTATGAAATCCACAAAACCGGTTAAAAAAGTTTTTTTTTCTGTTCTCTATATATTTCAACATATACTATGTCTGGGAGACTATTTCCGGTTGTGCGTCCATCCAACTTTCACTGTCAGTCATCAAGCCCCATGCATCTGGGGCTCCATCTTGTGGACAGACGAGGAAGCGAATGTAATGGTGTTAATACAGTTACACAGAAGTTTGAAAGTCCACCAAATATATTCTGTATAAACTATATTTAAACTTAGCATTGCACAATTTTAGGAACTTTAAGAACGAATGAAATTTTTGTGTTCCGAACCAGTTCAGGACCGATATTTTGGTGGCGGAACGGTTCCGAGAACGAAAACGTTAAACAGAGACCTGCCTCAACCATTCGGAACGGAACCTTTTAAAAATAATTCCGTTTTCAAGGATTATTAGCGTTTGAGATCTCGTGACACGTCCGTACCATTTTTTGTTTTCATTTTTTTAGCAAAAACTAATTTTACTTTTACTCAAGTAAGAAAATTCTGCACTCCTGCCATCTAACCTTGCCGCACTGTGTGTTGTTGTGAGATCTTGCCAACACCGGTAAACAAATACATTTACCTCACCTTACCCCGTGAGTCATCACCGTTCAGCCAAGATATGCCGGCAAGTTTGCAGTGACAAGGATAATTATTGCTAAGATTTAGTCTAGCCAGTAAGTCGTGGAAAGGAGCCAATTACAATTACTCACGTCGCTGTAATTAATTACTTTTTATGAGTGATTTGTCATTTCCTGAGTCGATTTTTGAAATGTGAAATTTTTACTTTTACTCGTATATATATTTACCTTAGTATTTTTAACTCGTTACATTTGAGCAGTGATGGGCAGTAATGCATTACATTTATTCCGTTACAATTTCTGTGTGTACTTTTTTTTTCTTTTGGAGTAAATTTTTCACAAGTTACTTTCTACTTTTACTTGAGTAAATTTGAGGTGAAAAAAAAAAACTTTTTACCGAGACAACAGCAATTCGCTATTCGTTACATTAACTTGACCTTTAGCGACACCTGTTGGGAACTGTTGGCACATATGTTGACATATTTCTCTCTCTACCTCTCAGGCGGTCTCGCTCGCTCGCTCTCTCTCTCTGTCTTTCTGTCTTGGGCGATCTCGCTCTCTCCTTCTCGGTGTCCATCTCTCTCACTGGCTCTCTTTCTCTCTCTCTCTTGGTCTCTCTCTGTCTCTTGGGTGCTTTCACTCTCCTTCTCGGGCGATCATTTTTTAAATTCATTTTTTACTAAAAGTTACTCCGTACCTTCGCTACTTAAGTAACTTATTTGTGGAGTACTTTCTTTTACTTTTACTTGAGTAATATTTTGCTGAGGTAACAATACTTTTACTTAAGTAATTGTTATGGCTACTTTGCCCTTATCTGCATTTGAACCCCCTCACATTGCTGATTACATTTTGGTGGATGGTGTAAAGTTGGGTGGAAATTTTCCTGAAAACGACCCAAGGAACAGTGATTAAATACTCGTAGTGATCCGCATCACAAACCGGAACCAGAATTTTTTTTTTTTTTTAAGATTCTTCACCATTGCTAGTGTACGAATCTAAAACAAAAAACTGGGTGAAACATAGCTTAATGTAAAAAAAAAAAAAAAAAGCTTACTTGGCGGAGGTCTGCATTCTTGAGGACATTTATAGTTAATAGTTAGTTCTTATTTAGTTAGTTCTGTAATTTGAATATTGAGAGAAAAACAAAAACGTATGCTGAATTTGATTCAGGACTCATGCTTTGTTTTTTCATTAAATGACTAAATGTAACTTTTTGTCATTTTACTCAAGTACATTTTGAGATGGGTAATTCTACTTTTACTCTGAGTACAATTTAAGCAAAGTAAAGATATTTTTTACTCAATTACAATTTTTCAGAGCTCTTCCCACCTCTGCTCGCCAGTAACCTAAGGAGAATCGCGGCTGTATTTTATTTACAATTTATGATTGCGAATGATATTGGCCAATGACAAGCAAAGAAATGTGTTTATTTTAGATATTCCTTTTATGGAAATGTGTCAGAATTCTCCATGTACTCTATATAGTGCACTGAAAGTAACCCACAATGCATCGCAAAAAGAAGTGAGCGTCGGATGTACCCTAGACCAGAGATGGGCAGTAACGCATTACATTTACTCTGTTAACTCAACTCAACTCAACTCAACTCAACAGATTTTTATATAGCGCCAAAATCGCAGCCGAAGCCGCCTCAAGGCGCTTCACAAAAGTGATTACGTTTTTTAGTATTAGATTCAAGGAGTATAGCAGCTCTTTACCTAACTACCCCCCAACCTTGATTTCGCGGTTAAGGACAGTAATTTGGGGTTGTTTACAGAACTCCTTTAACGGAGGACTGGAAAGAAGAGAGAAGAAAGAAGAAAAAAGAAGAAAAAGGAGATCAAGACTTTCAGTCAGTCTTGATCTCGGCCTAGTTGAAAATCGTTTCAGTCAATCATTTAGGTAATAAAATCAGATTAAAGGTTGTCAATGTGAAAACTCCTTTAACGGAGAAAAAG
>OMKY01250510.1:4617-16117 GCA_900302395.1 Bregmaceros cantori | reverse complement strand
TCACAGCGCAGTAGGTGCGACAAGCGGCGTGGAGGCGGCACAACCAAACTCCGCCCACGTCTCGCGTAGCCCATACAAACTCCGCCCACGTAATTGTACTAATCCTAAGCCAAACGATGTAGTGTCTCTACTTAACTCCAAAAATGGACACCATTTTCATATTTCAGTGTGAAATGTGAAACTTCTAGTTTTGAGATATTTTGTCCTTTTTTTTTTCTTTTTCTTTTTTCTTTTTTGTTTGTTAAGTTATTTTTTCCGGCGTCGGCGCCGTTTTTCCATCTTTATTGGATAGGATTAGTCGGAAATTGAGTTGAAGAGATTGGGGGTAGACATTGCAGACAAGTCGACGAGCGTAGTCGAACTCGCGACACTGCGGTAGACACAGCGGCACTAACATGAATGGGGTCGTGTTAGGTGTGGTGTCCATAACCACTCGGCCAACGCGGACCCCCTTTTTTTTTTTCTTAATGAATCGGAAACAAATCGATAATCAAGATTTCAAGGGCACAAATGGGGATTTCATTTTTTTTGCCGTACACCCCTACTTTCTATAGCTCTTAAATTAATATATTGTCTCCTTTTTACAAACCACAATGTTGGTTAACTTGGTGTTTGTCTCCAGACAAAGAGTCTGGAGAGCGCCTGTCCAGTATGGTGGAGGAGGCCTGCATGCTGCTAGCGGACTACAGCGGACGTCTGGCCGCAGAAGTGGATGACAGACGCCAGCTGATGAAAACACTCACCCTGTTCCTTAACAGCCAGAGGGACGGCCTCGCTCACAACGAACACAAATTGGAAGTGCGTGAAAACCCACACGCGCACACACACGCCAAGCCTGAGCTAGCCAGGCTAGCTTTTAAGTACTTCATTTGTTAGGTGTTTGTTTTGTTGATCATTCAAACAAAATGCAATACCAGCCGAATTGATATCTTGTAATTAAAATTTCCCATTCAGATTTGATGCACTCTAATGGGAATTGAAATGACAGTCTCTTCCTTCATCTCTGCAGGAATACAAGCGCAAACTTGCGCAGGTGTCACAGGTACGCAAGGAGCTGCGGTCTCGTCTGAACAGCATGTCGGGTGCTCGCTAACTTCACCGGACCATCTCTACTTCCCCAACGCTGTTGGCCTACTCCCTCACATTCCCCGCTGTCTGGGAATACAGTGGTCCCATTACTGTAAAACTTCATAAGCTTCCCCCCCTCCCCCCAACATGCCCCAACGCTGACTCTCCGGCAGTGACTCCCTGCACCTCTTCTAATTTTAAGTTTCTGATCGTGGCACTGTATCATGGACTTCATAGTAACCATTACCACAGTCACTCCACGGTGACTCCCCTCCTCCACACTCGGCACTACCTGCCTGCTCGCAGTATGCAACGTCACCTTTTTTATATTTTTATTGCAAAACGGCACAACGCAGAGCAGCAATGGGAGCAACAGTGGATTGACTACCATTTAGAGATGGAGAGGTACACTCCCAGATTGTGGTGTCTCTTCCATTTGGTGCTTGGTGGTGAGTGGGGACGCCTTGATTCGCCATGTTTGGGGGTTAGAAGCACCGTATTGGCAGGTTTCTAAAAAACGCACCGCATGGAATTTGACATTGAACATTGGTGGTCAGCAGTTAAGCACGCTAGTACAGCTGTGACTCCACTGCAAATATTAACGTACGTCCAATTTCAATGCAAACCTGAAGGGATGTCCATGACTCCACGGCAGCGCTTAATTTGTCACCGACGTGCATGCATGACAATGGCATAAGTGTCGTACAAGATGGATAAGATACTCTATTTCATCACACATACATA
Source organism: Bregmaceros cantori (assembly GCA_900302395.1). Classification (NCBI taxonomy): domain Eukaryota; kingdom Metazoa; phylum Chordata; class Actinopteri; order Gadiformes; family Bregmacerotidae; genus Bregmaceros; species Bregmaceros cantori. Next base: position 14,305 of record OMKY01250510.1, on the reverse strand, counting down.
CATGTACAGTGAAATTCTTCCTCCGCATTTAACCCATCCCTGCGGAGCGGAGGGCAGCCGCGGTGCAACTCCAGATTCTGAGCCAGCACCTTGGCCAGGGGCACTGACTGGAACAGGTTAACTAGAACATGTTTTTGGTGGTGGGGGGGAAACCGGAGTGTCTGGAGGAAACCCACTCAGACACGGGGAGAGCATGTAAACTCCACTCAGAAAGGGCCTGGTTGGGATTTGAACCAAGGACCTTCTACCTGTGAGAGGTCACCGTGCCGCCCAAACATCAGAACATCTGTATACGTAAACGGCAGGTCCGTTAAATTTGGAGTGGAGTCACAGCTTTTGGCACGACCTGTGAAGTGGCTGGAGCAGAGCTCTGAAACTTCTGCTGGAGCGGAGTGGTGAAAAGGTCAATGTGAACCTGCTCCCGTGACGTGTGAAAAATTAGACACACTGGAATATGCTTTGGAAAGTGCTATTCTGTAAACATGGTCTCCAACCTAATGTGGTGTTCCTACCTGAGGAAGCCAAAAAATGCTATTTTTGTATTTATTGTACACGTGTGTGTGTGAGAGGTTTGGTCTGGCGAGCCAGAACCAGCGCATCGTCCACGCATCGCACATCGTTAGGCGTTTGCATTGGGGCTTGGAAAATCAGGCGCGGCGTCGGTGCGGAATCACTCGACCAATCGGCGCGGACGTGGGGGGAGTTTGGTTGTCGCGCCGCTTGTCCCACCTACTGCGCTGTGACTGGATAACACAATTTGACACTTTTTTTTTTTTTTTGTTCTGACCATGGTTTTACCAAACCCAATGCAAGCATCTAGCGATGTGCAATGCATGGACGATGCGCTAGTTCTGGCTCGCCAGGCTGAGAGAGGGTGACGTATTGTAAGCGAAACTGAAGGAATGAATGGGTCACCTCGTGACATTTTGCTGCGTTGTTTGCCTTTTAGCTTATTTCACATACTTGAGTGTAAGCAAATCCATTCTGTGACATTCACTCTTCCCACATGATGATGGAAGATTATACTCCTTGGAGATCGGTATAATTGAACTGTTAAGAGGTGAAAATGTAGCGAATATAAGCTTGTATAAGTCATGAGATTTGGATGAAGGTGGATCTCTTGAGCTTTACATTGTGATGTTTCCAAATGCTTATCCTTGGAAATAATTTCATAGGAAGACCAAAATGTCATTGACTAGGGAACAAATAGTTGACTGCTGAAAACATGTTCTGAATGTTGAAACGAGACCGCAATGCCTCAAGATGGAAACAAAAGTACTCTGGTAAATTGATTTCTTTTTTTCCTCCTAGAGCTACTGTTACGTCGCAAACGGCATGGTAAATTTATGCTGAAATATTGTTGCCTTGCTTGTGTGCATTTTTCTTGAACGTATAATTGTGACTGCACTCTGTTTTTGAGGTAAAGAACTGAGCTGTATTTTACTTCAGAATTTGTTCATATCAGATTTCAAAAGCCTTCTGAGTGAAAACACAGCAATAAAGTAAAACAATTAATTTCTCCTGCAAATCTAACCCAGCCCCTAATCTAACCTGTTAAAACAGTGAACTATCACCTTTTGTTCTGCTTGTACAATGTTGCCAAATTATAACTGACAGCAATGTAAGAAATTTTTTTTAAAAGTTCATATTAGGGAACCGCCTGTTCATAGTTCAAAATGATGACCTATGAACGATGAATGAACAAATTCATTTTACAAGGACTGAACTGGAATTGGAACAAGTTCATGTTAAATGTGAACTTGCCCAACACTGCCAGATTCAAATAGGAAGAGTTTGGAGGCGATTAGTTACTTCTATCTAAACCTATCTTGTTTGGCTTCTAAGATCAGGGAACTTATTTCAATATTCATTTTTGGTGCCGTTTGTCCTTTAAATTATGATTGATCCTTTGTGTTGCGTCTTGCTTGTGACAATGTTTGTCTTGTCTGTGCGGAACATCGGGCGTAATGGCACTGCAACGTTTGGTCGTCTAATTCAAGATTAGTCGGCAACACGTTATAATAATTAGGATCATTGTCGTAGGAAACTGCTGCTGCTACCCCATATAAATCTGAACACGGTATTGAATGGCCATAATTGGATTTTAAATGGTAATAATATTATTTTTCGTATTTCTGTTTAAATATCCAGCATTTGAGTTGATAGTATTGAATTTTTTTTTTTTTTTTGCAAAATGATTCTATGTGAAATATTTGTTTTTTCTTTTTAATGGGTACAAATGTCAAATTACTAATTGTTGCAAAAATCTGCTGCCCGCACGGCAGAAACCAGGGCAGCAATATAATGTTTCGACTGTAATAGAGCTGCAACCGATCGATTAATCGATTATTGAAATAATCGGCAACTAATTTGGTCATCGATTGATCAGCAGCGATTAATTATTATCCTCTGCTCAACCGTGTTGAATAAATGTTGTTCCCAATGCAATTTTTCTAGTGTCAAGGCCCTAATAAGGCCCCAATACAAGATAGACAACACGTAAGCTTGCGTGAAAGTCTGATATGTTCTCATTTATCCTGTAAGATTAGGCTCTTTCATGCCGTGAAGGCGAAACAGCAAAACGTTTGAAGGTTTGCAATATTAATATTACAATGTTTCATAATCATAATGCTTAATGCTAATAATCGTTACGATTTTTAAGGGAAAAATTAATCGATTAATCGGCAGTAAAAATGGCTGATTAATCGATGACCAAAATAATCGTTTGTTGCAGCCCGAGACTAATGTATTTGCCGCTCAAACTCTAGACCGTCTGGTTCTTGTGAGGGTGTTTATGAAAGGAGAACCAGGCTTTGATTATTAGCCCTGTGTTCATTTGGTTTTTGTTCTCATCACTCTCCTCTCACATAAAACTCATTCTGATGTGTTGTAAAAATGTGCAAGATACTCATTCTCAATCCATTTTTTTTAAAGCTTCGTAGACCTGTATGTAATTGTTATGTAGTTCTCCCTTGTGACGGGGTTTCAGACATTTATGCCAAACGAGTAATGTGCAGACTGGACGTTGTTTGTTGTAAATATTCACCATGTTTGTGTTGGTACTAAAATTGTTTTACTCTTCTTCCTGTTGTCCTTTGTTTCAGTGATGCCTCAATGTTTTTTGATACTTTTATTTCGTGACACACGTACATGTACAGTATGTGTGCCCGGAGGAAACCCATGCAGACACGGGGAAAACATGTAAACCCCACACAGAAAGGACCTGTCCGGGTTGGGATTCGAACCCAGGAACTTCTAGCTGTGAGGCAGCAATGCTAACCACCGTGCCGCCCCCAGTAGCTGATAGTAGTATAGCTCTTGGTATGAAGTTTGACATGTGGTCAAATGTTGTTTTTCTTCATTTTATTTTAAAACAAACTTACGTTTGATCATTGTGAGAAGTTATGTTATGGTTGTGCTGTCGTCCAGTGGCCAGTTGGCCGCTGCGGCACCTGCCTCCCTTTTTAAGGGGAAAGAAGAAAAAAAAACACCAAATGGGGAGGGGGGAATGCGATACAGCTATCTGTCGGGAGGGGGATGCACGTGTTTGCATTTGCAAAATGGTTTGCATAATATGAACATGTGCTGCTGTAGGATAAAATGTTTACAAAAATATTTCACCATTCTGTAGTGAAAAAGAGACTGCCTGAATGAAATTTCTACAAATTGTTTAATCATTTGGTGTGAAATGCAAAATGTATCAGCAACATATTTTGAAAAAATTTTTTTTTACAAACTTATTACAAATAAAATTTACAAATAGAAACTATGGTAAATATGATTACATCATGTGATTGCGCTAACAACTGAGGATTTGGTCATTTCACATTTACTTAATCCACAGTGCCGTTCTCCAGCAGTCCAACATACCTTGCTATTTTAACCACCGAGACCGCTTTTGAACTGTGGATACCTTGTATGAATGTTCCATCTTTGGTTCAATGCTGAGAGAAGAAACTGAAGGAAGTAGCTAGCTACTAGCTTACACACACACACGCAAACAAAACTGCCTGTTTTTTTTTTCTGGCAGTATCGACAAGACTACCTGGTTTATTTCTAGCATTGAGGCGCTACCCTGAGTTTCCTCTGCGGAATGTGGAAGCTGAGGGAGGACTCGAACCAACAATGCTTGAAATATAAGTCCAAGTGACACCCCACTCTCACACATAAGTAAATGAAGTAGGTGGTGCAGGACTTGACACAACCAAGGGTGGGTCAGGGGGGACCCACGAGGCCCCCTGAAAGCCTCAAACGAAATTTGGGGGGTAAAAAAAATTTATAAATACAAAAATTCAAATGTATTTTTTTGTCACTAATGGTCAGCGAAATGTGTTTAAGCTCACCATGTCCAGTATTCATAATTCTAATTTCAAAACTTTTACACATAAAATAGCTTATTGTGGTGTTACACACACACACCGCTGTTTAGTTTTCATCAGCTTTCCATCGTGTTTCGTCGGCAGATGGCAAAAGTACCCAAATGTCTTAAGTAAGAGTAAAATACATTTGTGAAAAAAACAACTTGAGTACGACTACAAAGTACTGATCCAAATATCTACTCGAGTAGAGTTAAAAGGACATGCTCAGAAATGTACTCAAAAGTATTTTTGAAAGTATGAAGTACAACGTTTGTCAATGTTATTATTTGAGTAAATGACTAGCCTAATTTAGCTTGTATCTCAGGACTAAATGAAAACCACTTATTAACTTAATAACTGGAACTGTACTCTGTGCATCAGCGCCCCCTACTGGCTCATTATGCATGTCATCGTACCCCCTCAATGTGTAAAAAAGAGAAAAAGTAAGTAAGAGTCTGTTTTGGTAAAAGTAAGGAGTAGAAGTACAGATATTTTTGTTAAAAATTTACTCAATACAAATAAAAAGTACTCACAGAAAAAAGCACTTCTAAAAGTACAGATACTTCAAAATTTTAGTTGTACTTTGTTACTTGCCATCTCTGTTCGTCGAGACCAGGTTTCTCTGGTCTCGAGCGCGAGTTTAGCATAGTCAGGTTCATAGTGTGCTCCTTGACAAGCAGGTGGGATGTGTGACCTTTGAACCAATCTTTAGGGTGTGACTGTCTATGATTGTCTTTAGGTCGATAATGCGCAACTTTCGGGAACCCCCCCACCCGAATATTGATGGGTATTTCGCACACTGGCCTGAACAGCGCACCACCGTGGAACTAGGCGCTAGGTGAGGCGTCAGCAAAGTGTCGTAAACTGCGCAAATCTAAAATTCAGCACAAACACGCACACAGCCTGGCGGGGCATGGCGGGTGAAATTGCTGTTTTGGGTCTAAGTCATGGCACTCGAGTCCCCACCTCTGGTACCTGGCCTACAGTGCTAGTCTTCCTATTTCCATAACTAGCTGTTGCTTAGTAATAACAGACATAGAGACGTTATAGGACATCTGAGGGACCAACTACTGTTTTGGTCCCGCGTGTGTCGCGCATGGAAGATTAGGCTGATAAAACTAGCCTGTGAGCCGTGTGCAATAATCAGAGATAGCTAAAAATCACAAGTCCAAGCAAATGCTCTCCACGTTGCTTGCATCCAAGCCAGGCAGTTGCATTGCGATTATTAAGCGGCCCTAAAGCATGTAAACGAAATTATTTTTTAAAACGTTCAGTTCTGAACGGTTCAGGCAGGCATATGTTGAACGTTTTTCTTCCCGGAACGGTTCGCCACCAAAATATCGGTCCTGAACCGGTTCGGAATGCAAAAAAAAATGTTCGTAATGTTCTTTAGACTATGCAATGTTAAGTTTAGATATAGTTTTTGCAAAATATATTTGGTGGACTATCAAACTTAAGTGCAACTGTATTCACGTGAAAACCGGGTTTAAAAACGCCATTACATTTGTCCGTCCACAAGATGGAGCCCCAGATGCACGGGGCTTGACAACTGATAGTGAAAGTGGACGGAAATGGTCGAAATATATAGTCGAAATATATAGAGAACGAAAAAAAAAAAAAAGTTTTAACCGGTTTTGTGGATTTCATAATGTTCCGTTTCTGTTACAGAACAATTGAAGAAATCTTTTTTTGTCTCCGTTTCCGCTCCTTGTAAAATTCTGCAGAATACTGTTCGTTTTCGGTCTTCGTTCCTTGAACCGGATCGGAGCCCTCGGTACACGGCATCATATCCAGGCTTGACTGGGTCTGAATCCCGTCACACATGGTGATGACAGGGTGTATGACTGTGTATCCCGTCAGACGTGACAGAGATGGTGATGACTGGGTCTTCATCCCGTCATTCCTGTTGGCAGGAAGTGTCGATGACGGAGTCTGCGGTCCGTCACAAGGAAGGAGGAAGTGATCTCCTTAGAAGCGTGCCACCAGTTTGACGTCCAGACAGGGTGACCCGGGTGGAGAGCGGACCACCTCGTTGTACTGCAGGATGTGGAGTCCTGCGTTGAAGCTGGCGCACAGCACGCTGCCTGGCTCGCTGGACGCCACAGACACCAGGGGCCCCGCATCCAGAGTCAAGGTACCGACGCACGCTGGCACAGTGGGCATACGCTGGTTAGAACGCATAGGCGCCAACTTCGGGGGGTGCTCCGGAGCTCGGCCACCCACGAGGATTGAACACCAAAGACATGAATTTAGTAACGCACATGTTTTTATATTTTTCGTTCGCAGCGCTGTAAGGCACCATCAGTTATTATCATTGAATAAAGATCACCGCAAAATCACAGCAGCGCCGGCCATCCAGGGTAGTGTCTTCTCTGTGGCCGACCGGTTAAGAGAAGTGCCGTTTGATCCTTAGGTTTCAGGTTCGAATCTCGGCCAAACACACACTTTTTACTTTATATATGCACACACTCTACATAGCAATTGGAGTAATTTAATGTTAATGTTGCATTTGAGATGTAGAATTTACGTATTGCCGCAATTAAATCCTAACAATATTTTTGAATTGGGACAAAAACAAAAGTTGGCGCCTACAAGTGAAACCCAGGGTGATGAAATCTGACTCACCGGCAGTAAGCTGGTCCCAGATCTTGAGCGATCCATCGTGAGAGGAGCTGACCACCCTGGGAGGGGCCGACTCGCTAGCCGGCAAGAACATGCAGCAGGCTGTGGTTTCCCGGTGGCCCCGGTACTCCACAACCTTACAACCAGGCTGCCGCAGATCCCACAGCTGCAAACCAGCAGAACAAGTCAGGCGTCCTGTACGGTTCTGCGCATATTGTCTACGTCAGGGCTATTCAACTGGCCTCCCGCGGGCTAAATCCGGCCGGCCCACAGAGGAACTCTTTGAAAACTCTTTTGGTCAAACAGGTTTTATGTATCTGAGATGCTGTTCTTTCTCACCAGAGGCACTAGAAATGTGTTGTTGAGGGTTGAGGTTAACTATTCTGTTCTTTACCTCAACAGATGCACTATAAATGTGTGTAGTTTAAGTGAGGGGCTGCTGTTTACCACCATTTGTGTATTGTTGTTTCAGATGTTGCGTGTTACAAACGAGAAAGCATCATTGTTGCATAGAATTGAAGCCCTTTTAATGGGAACTATGCTACTTTAAATGAAAGTTATGACACTGTGGTTTTGCGTTGTGTCAAGTTGTTCGAATAGGCCGGAGGTTACAGAAGCTATGCAGATATGCTGGTACTATTTTGGACCAAAAATAAAACACAGACCAACCTAAGAATATGAATATTGTTGGAAGTTGATAACAACAATAGTTTTCTAGTCTGGCAACCCAGAACAAACACGAACAAAGACTAAGGGTCGCACTTAGCCTGGCGAGCCAGAAGCAACGCATCGTCCATGCATCGCACATTGCCAGACACTTCGATGTGCGATGCGTGGACGATGCGATGGTTCTGGCTCGCCAGGCTAGGTCACACTGCATTTTGGTCGGGGTAATTAGAATTGGGGTTTGCGTGCGGTGGGGACGGACTAACGTCTGTCTGTAGAGTTCCACGGGCACTCTACACTACACAAAAGGTTTTGTATAGTGTAGAGTCATCGTGTCGTTTCAGAATATGCATTAGAATACAAGAAGACGTTATCGATCATATACAAAGACTTCTCCCTGCAATTAGCAGCGTCGTTGAATTGCACACCTCTGCTCCTCTAGCCTGCCGAGCCAGAACAAACGCCTCGTCCACGCAGCGCACATGGCTAGACGCTTGCATTGGGTCTGGGAAAATCCAAGTCGCCGTCGGTACGGAATCAATCGACCAATCAGTGCGGACGTGGGGGGAGTTTGTACGGGCTACGCAACACGTGGGCGGAGTTTGGTTGTCACGCCTCCATGTCGCTTGTCCCACCTAGTGCGCTGTGACTGGATAACACGATTTGATTGACACGTTTTCCGACCCCGGTTTACCAGACCCAGTGCAAGCGCTTAGCGATGTGCGATGCATGGATGTTGGCTCTGGCCCGCCAGGCTACCTCTGCTCCTTTATTAAACTATTAAACTAAATAGGTTTTGAACGACGAGGGGAGGACATTGCAGAACCAGCGGCACTGCTCAAATAGTCAGCAAGAGCCACCTGGTGGCCACAGATAGCGCCGCTGACCACAACCTCCTCACCCCCGTCACCAAGGCCAAATACCGTACCCTGGGGGACAGAGCTTTTGCCATCACCGCCCCAACCCTCTGGAACTCCCTGCCACTCTGCATCCGCAACTCACTCCCATCATCCGAAACCCACCTGTTCAAGATAGCCTTTGACAACTAATCTGCTTTCCCCGGTTCCTCCCTTCCCTTTGTCTACAGTTTTGTTTGTTTGCTTATTTTATTTGGGTTTTTGTTTTTCTGTTTTCCTTAGTTCCTTAGCTTTTTCTTTCTTAATCTGTAAAGTGTCTTTGGGTGTCTAGAAAAGCGCTATATAAAACATATGTATTATTATTATTATTATATTCAGAAAGAAGTAGAAGTTTGCCAGTTCTTACAGTGGCTTCACAGCCTTGTCCTCCGAAGCCATTGCTGGAGGACAGCAAGTAGTTTCCGTTGGGGCAGACGTCACAGTGAGTCTGGATGTACTGCTTGGCTGGGAAGGTGTTACTCACCTGCCAGCTACGGCTGTCCCATACCCTGGACACACACACACACATTACATTACTGTTATATTACTACTATATTACTTTCAAGAGGTCCCATGTGAGAAGAAGAAATGTTACTTAAAGTTACAAATGTTATGAATCGGAGCCAGAGGGCTCCGAACTGGTTCAAGGAACGAAAACCGAAAATGAATGGAATTTGGCAAAATTGTACGAGGAGCGGTAGAGGAAATGGAAAAATATTCCTTCAAGTGTTCCGGTACAGAAACTGCACATTATGAAATCCACAAAACCGGTTAAAAACTTTTTGTTTCATTCTCTACATATTTTAACTGTCTGGTAGACTATTTCCAGTTGTGCATCCATGATGGACTGTATGTCTATGGCATCCATTCAACTTCCACTGTCAGTCGTCAAGCCCCATAAACCTGGGGCTCCATCTTGTAGACAGACAAGGAAGTGAATGTAATGGCGTGTTAAAGCTGATTTTAACGTTAATACAGTTGCACTGAAGTTTGAAAGTCCACCAAATATTTTTTTTTGTATGAACAACAACTAAACTTAACATTGCACAATATGAGGAACTTTAACCCTTTGGCTGCCTATGACGAACATGCACGTCTTATAAATCCACGAGTTGTAAGCTTAAGACGGCTATGTTCGTCATAGCG
>OMKY01250503.1:6926-19964 GCA_900302395.1 Bregmaceros cantori | reverse complement strand
GGGGGGGACATCGCAGAAAGGCCAGCGAGAGGTGAACAAAGTCACAGGCACCATATGTGTGCTGGATATCTACCCTCCATTCAGGACCTTTTCCAGGACAGGGTGAGCAATCGGGCCAAAAACATTGTAGCGGACCCCTCCCACCCTGCGCACCACCTTTTCTTCCACCCTTCCCTCGGGAAGGGGCTACAGAGCCCTGCGCACCAAGACGTCTAGACTGACAGTTTCTTCTCACGCACAATGATGCTACCTAATGCAGGGGGCCCTGGTTGATATGTTGACATGTTAGATGTGTTGATTCTATGCCAATGCCACTTCATAACTTATTTTCTGCTTTTCTTTCTTTTTGTGTTGACCTTGATCGTTACCTGTTATATATTGAGTCTCGAATCTGGATGTGAGTGAAAATGGTGTATGCTTTTTAACCTTTAACGGTCTACTAGCTCCGCTCCTTGGCCTTGATCAAATTATGAAGACATAAAAGACACAACAGTACATTCTAATGGCAGCATTCATTTATTTATTTTTGGCTCTTGGTGCCTGATGAATTATGACTTCTTCCTGTTCAAAAATGTGGCGGAAATTTCACTGTGGAATCAATGTGACATCATATAGACTTTATATGGAGAGTAACTTCATGTACCACCCGTGTCATTCATGTGCCTCTGCTTGATTGTGACAGAATGTAAGGAGTTGTGCTGCTCAGCAGCCGGCGATACGGTCGTTAAACAACAACAACCCTTTACATTGCAATGAGCTGGCAATAATGACCTGCTCAGACAAGTGTTGATCGCCGATAAACAAGAAGAGTTGGCCGGTCTGAAAAGTCGTATATAGGTTTTTCTATTTGCAAGGAGTGGCAGTCTCTTTGGGATAGTTCTCGCAATGGATGCCACATATGTGATTCAGAGCGAAGTTAATGGAAGTGCAAGACTTCGTCTTGGCCATACTAGACTAAATAGCACTCTCCACTTGATTGGTGACTGGACTGGATTATGTGACTATTGCCAAGAGCGGGAAACTGTAGAGCATGCGCTGTTACACTGTGGCAAAGTGGCGGCTGTAATGGTTTGAGAAACTTTAAGAATGGTGGTTAGTTGGTGGTTAGTTCTATGGAGTCACTACTCTCTTCCCCTACTAAGAAGTTCTTTCGAGAGTCTTAAGGCGGATTTAGAATTTAGAACAAGTATGTATTGTGTTGGCGGTGTAGCTCTGATACGATGTCTCTTGTTGTCTAGTGTCTACATTAAGGGATGCAGGATGGCATTGCTGATCAGGGTCGCGTCATCACAACTTGCTTTAGTGTTATACGTTTATGTATGTATTAATATATTGTGTTGCTTAAATCCTTATTCATTTCGTTTAATCATTCATTTCATTTTGTTTAATCATTCATTTCATTTTTTTTAATCATTCATTTCATTTTGTTTATTTTAAGTAGAATTCATGCTGTGCTATTTTCATTTGAGGCTGTGAGTAGAATTCATGCTGTGTTATTTTCATTTGAGGCTGTGGAGTCTTTGCTCCTGATGCCTGATGAGTTGAGACAGACAGAATTTGAGAGTGTTGCTTGATGGTTACATGATGGTGCAGGTGACTATGACTTCATATAGACAGTTTATAAGAAGAATGATTTCATAGTTTATAAGATTTCATAGACTTATGTACCACTCCTGTCACTGATGTGCCTCTGCTTAATGGTAGTCATTGTGACATGATATAAGTGCTGCTCAGCAGCCGGCGATTATGACCTGCTCAGACATGTGTCAATCACCCTAAAACAAGAAGATGGTCAGCGATATAGTGATCATCTAAAAAATGTGCACTGATGTTTAAAGGTCCATCACATATTCTCCACAAATTATAAATCAAAATCATCTTAGGATGTGATTTTCGGAATTAATTCATTCTTCAATTAAAGTATGTATTTTGACATCTCAAGCAGTTAGTATGCATTTTTTGTAGGATGTTTGTGAAGGGTAGGATGAAGGGGGGGAAATGTTGACGTTCATTGTGTATGGCTAACAATTATTTTGATAATCGATTAATCACCCATTTTTACTGACGATTAATCGTTTCATTTATCAAATCGGATTGATTATTAGCATGAATTATTATTTTTATTTTTATTTATATTTCTGTTTCGCCATCTTGACGATTTCCCTCTTTTAGTATTAGCACGGATGAGTAGGCTCTTCTAACATATTGGGTTTTCACCCAAGCTTGAGCGTTGTCTTTAATTTAGTATTAAGGCCATGCCACTTCGAATGGCAACAGGCGTTGGGAACAACAAATATTAAAACACGTTTGAGCGGAGGACGGGCCAAACAAGCAAATGATTAATCACTGCCGATTAATTGATTATCAAATTAGTTGCCGATTAGTTCAATAATCGATTATCAACGATTAATCGGTTACAGCTCTAAAATAAAATAAGAAAAAGTCAAGCCCAGCAACCCAGTGACAAATAAATAAACATACTTTCTTGCAGCAGTAGCAACATAGCCCAGTAAATGTGATTTTGCAATCTCGGCTTACACAAGAAAAAAAAAAGAGAAAAAAGGTTAAAAGAGATGCAACACCATGTTCCTCACCATAATCATGGAATTGTAGCGGTTTCACTTCGAGTCCAGCTGGGATGCGTCCATCAGGGTCTTCCTAATGAATGATCACATATAGGACCACCAGAAGTTATGATCATGAACTACTAGACCATTGGACAGTTATAGTCATCATCATCATCATCATCAGAAAGTTTGTTGGGATGTTGATTAGGGCTGCAACTAACGGATACTTTAATAGTCGATTAACTGCCAATTATTGAAATGATTAGTTGATTAATCGGTTGGATCTTTTTCATTAAGAAATCCCCAAAATATTCACAGTGACACATACATGAATGTCAACTCGAAATGTATTCAATTTTGGTTCACTCAGACTAACTTAAATATTTTAATGGTTTCCTTCAAAATAATATTTTAAATTATCAAGTGATATCAAAGTTGTGGTGGTGGTTGTCGATTAATTTAATAATTGATGAATCATTGAGTAATCGATTAATCGTGGCACCCGTATTGTTGATGCATTGTGACGTAACATAAATTGCAGCCTTTGATCTTGTTGTCGTTGTGTTGTATTACTATATAATAGATGAATATAATAAAGTCATACAAACAACTTGAGTCAACTATGTCTGTCTATTTTGTACTAGAATCAAAGACGGCATAATGCAGTTGCCTAACAGTTTAAAACATCCAGCGACCGTGGCATTTTTAAAGAGTGTTTCTTAACTTTATTTAATCTTCAACACTAGCAAACATTCGGTAGATATTTTACCTTCAGTCTTCCATGACTTCCCAGCAGCTGCGTTCTTTTAAAATGGTCGCGCAGCACCTTGACAACGCAGCCGTATTCCACCTCTTCGGGCTGGGCAGGAGCAACCAGAGCTCGCAGGACATCACGGGTCTTCGGACCCACGGCGTTCAGCAGCTCCGCGACTTGGTTTGCAGGCTTGATGTCATTGTCCAGGACAAACTGTTCAAAGCGTTCAATATACGCGAGCCAATGTTGCTCGGTGATCTCCTGAAAAGCAGCGATTTGCCGTGTGCACCCCGCCATGGTCCCAAGCTACTACTGGTAGAAGACAACCAGCTTCTTCTTCTTTTTGTTGTTGACGGATCGGTATTGGAATACGTCACATAGAAACAGTAGTTGGGACAAAGCCGTGCTCATTTTTATCGGTGCAAATCTCCCGACATTCGATTTCCTCTATCATCTATTTTTCTGTACCTTCTTCTTGCTGTTTAGGTTGCGGGAAAAACGCATTACTGCCCTCTACCGTGAATGCTCTGCACCTGCACCATACAAAACACTACTGTAATTTCTTCAAAAATACATGTTTCATTAGTATACAATTTCAAAGCCACTCAAATGGAGAAAACAAGTTATTGAATCACGTAACATGTAATATTTCAGTTGGCCATCATACATTATTTGATTGCGCTCTCTGTCTCGTGGCTTTCTTTGGTTCTATTCCTGAACATGGGCATCTCTTAACAGCATTGTTTCTTCATACTTGATGCATTCTGTTAGAGGCGTGTACAGGCTTTTGAATGAACCAATAACTGAGTGCAGAATGCTGGTGATTGAAATTGAAAATATAATAAAAATGTAATTTTGTATTTCACATAGTTTTTCTTTCCCTCAAAGGCTGCAGACTGGCAGAGTGTTGGGCAATATCAAAATCACACTCTAACCTCTTTATGAATTAACAGCAATATATTTAAACATTTATAAGTACATGCTCATTGGAACATGCTTCAACAAAATCATTTAAAGGTAAACTTCAGATCTCAAAGAGCATTGCATTTACAAACAATAGACCAAGAGGTAGGGTAGGTTTAAGCTTAATGAGGGGACTTTGCAAACACAGTGATTTGATCCAACTGCACAGCTGATTGACTCATTTTATATAGTACGACTTTCAGACATACTTGTCACTAACGGTGCCAATTCTCAGCCTTCCAGTATGTTCTTGAGAACCGCTTCTTCTTCTGCTGTACTTTAAGTTCAATTGCACATGTGTTTTTCTATACAGCAACCCCTGGCAGACATTTCCACACCCACTACACACCCCTCTCAAAATACACACACTTATCCTTGCTTACAAAAAAACACACTTCCTGTGTTTGTATATTTCCCTATGTAAAGTGATCGTAGTGGACGAAAGTGGATGAATTTGTCACACAAAAACGCACAGCGTTTAAAAATCTGCTTACTTCAGTTCGCTCTGTGACAAATTACACATCATCCACCCCGCTTCGCTCAACGTTTTACATAAGTATTGATGAAATACAGTCAAAATCCGACTTGAAGTTATTCACCAATTTGGTCACTTGTTCTTCTAGACCAATGCGATGGCTACTTCACTGGTATGGAGCCGCACTAGAACATTTGAGTGTGGAATAGCACATGCAAGATACCACCATCCTTTTAAAATAACGTGGTAGGTGTGTGCTCCCACCGATTAAGCCCGTTGAAAAATATTCAAAGATACAGCAAAAAGGAATGGCACCGGAAGTGCGAGCACATACGGGTGTCGTTAAGGAAGTAAACCGGAAACGGGTGAAAAACGTGTCCATAGTGCACTTACCTAATTTACAATATATGGCAAATATCTTGATATGGCAAACACCCAGCCTGGCAAGGCAGAACTAGTCGCGTGAGATGCGTGGACGATTTGTCGAACCGACTGCGAAAGGCTGCACAGCCAATAGCCGTTGGTCTTTCAAATAAAAAAAAATAAAAAATAAAAATACAAAAAAATAAAATAAAAAAGGGATGATCACTGGTCCTCCTACTCCTCACATATTTCTTTCATCCACCGTTCTAATGTGCATTTGTCTATATACGTGAGAAGTTGAAGGGGGCCTGTGGTCCCCCAATAAAAACACATTCTACCTGAAATTAATATCGCAAACCTTACGTCCACACTGTCCGAAATCACCCCCTATCCCCCATATAGTGCACTATATGGGCACACGCCATGCACCCTAGATAGTGCACTGAAAGTATCCCACAATGCACCGCAAAATGTAGTGAGCATCGGATGTACCCTAGACGGAGCAATATAACCCATAATGCATTGCGAGACGTTTTAAAAATGACCTAAACTTTTAAAAAATGGTGTGATGATTGTAGAATTGTATAATTATTTTTTTATAATTATATTTTATTATAACTTTGACGGCGCCAAATCTAGTGTCCGAAAACTCGGCCGTTGCTGTTGAGTGCACTATATGGGGGATAGGGAGTAGGCGATAGGGAACGATTTCGGACACAGCCATTAAAAGATCCTGGGAAGCGAGGGAATTGGCTGGATTGAATTGCAGTCATATTTAACCCTTAGCTGCAGAGGACTCATTGGGTCCTTGAGTTTTGTTATTTGAGTGGCATTCTGGCTGTGATCATGCTCATGGGGTGCGTTGGATGAGTGTTTCACCGAGCGTTGATATCACAAAGATGTTTATTATTAAGACTTTCCACATTGTGTAGATCATTTTGCACGTCCTAAAAGTGCCTTAAGGTTAAACGCAGTCTAAAACCAATGGAATGCACTCCCATACTTTTCTAAATGTGGCCATTGGGATTATGTTACTCGTTACAAATTTTTAAATAGAAACTTGTAACTGTAAAGGATTACATTTTAGAATGCATATTCCCAGCCCTGCTTATGAGTGGCGTCCATCTAGAAAGATGCAGTAGCTTTGATAACAATACCCTACAGTAGCAATCAGTTCTGTGTAGGGCTCTGCAAAAAAAAAAAATCGATTTTAAATCAAAATCGGATTATTTTGTTCAGAGGATTTTTGAAAAAGTGAAATCGTCAAATCGGATTTCCTTTTTAACATTGATAACAATGATTTTGCCGGTCTAGTTTCAAGTGGATGAATAAAATGGATATAAATTGATAATTGTATTAATCCTAAGACAAAGGGTGAGGTGTCTCTACTTAATTCCAAAAATTGACACGATTTGCAAATTTTGAAATATGGAACTTTTGATTTGATATTTTTATTATCCTTTTTTTCACGAAATCGGAAACAAATCGAAAATCGAGATTTCAAAGAGACAAATCTGGATTTTATTTTTGGGCAAAATCGTGCAGCCCTAGTTCTGTGTCATAGTTCTTTCATAGTTTTATGGAATACTGTTCCACCTGGTCTGGACATGTTTCAGAAAGAATGACAGAGCCTGAAGAAAGTCTCACTGAAACTGGAGGCACGAAGACCCGGTGGTCGGGCGGCATGAAGGCACTTGGCATGGAGAATGCTCGTTCACTAGGTTTTCCGTTAAATTTGAAAGTTCCCGGATGTTGCCCGAGTAACGGTCAGAAACCCAGTGCATGAATGATGGACACTGCAGGCACTAAACACAGCAATTAACCCTTTCAGTGCCTACAATTATAATACTAAACAACTGTGCACTTTGCTGGTCCATCAGATATTCTCCACTAGGGGGTTCCGCGTTGGCCGAGTGGTTATGGACACCGCACCTAACGCGACCCCATTCATGTTAGTGGCGCTGTGTCTACCACAGTCGCGAGTTCGACTCCGCTCGCTGACTTGTCTGCAATGTCTACCCCCGATCTCTTCAACCCAGTTTCCGACTAATCTTATCCATTAAAGATGGAAAAACGGCGCTGACGCCGGAAAAAAAATAACGTAAAAAAAAACTCCAGTAACGATAAACTCAACGCTCAATTCTCATTCTGATTTTCCACCTCTCTATCTGCAAGTGAACCAATCACGTCGCCTCCAACACAGCAGCCTAGTGAGACTGAGCCCCTCCCTGCGAACACAACTCGCCTCCCTCTAAGGGGTCTGGTCGTTGCTAGAGCTCGGCGAGATGGCCCAAAATCACCTTAGTAGCTGTATTTTCTGTATCTAGATGTAATAAATATACATCTTTTTTAAAGGCATTGTTTTTCAATTGCACGGCATATACCTCCGGTGCAAAGGTGTGTGATCTGCTGCTCCATCTATGAAAGACAGTTGGCCCACTAGAGGGCAGAGTCGCTGTAAATAGTACAGAAGCTCCTGGACTAGAAGTGAAACCTTCGCTCATCACTAGAGGGCAACAGATCCAGGGCTCCGAACCGGTTCAAGGAACGAAAACCGAAAACGAAGAGAATTTTACTGAATTTTACGATGAGCGGAAACGAAAAAAGATTTCTTCAACTGTTCCGGAACAGAAACGGAACATTATGCAATCCACAAAACTGGTTAAAAACGTTTTTTTTTCTGTTCTCTATATATTCTAACATATCCTATGTCTGGGAGACTTTTTCCGTTCACCTTCACTGACAGTTATCAAGCCCCATGCATCTGGGGCTCCATCTTGTGGACAGACGAGGAAGTGAATGTAATGGCGTTTTAAACCCGGTTTTCGCGTTAATACAGTTGCACTGAAGATTGAAAGTCCACCAAATATATTTTGTATGAACTATATAAAAATTTTATATTTCACAAAATTAGGAACGAACTAAATGTTGGCATTCCGAGCCGGTTCAGGACCGATAATTTGGTGGCGGAACGGTTCCGAGAACGAAAACGTTAAAGATAGGCCTGGCAGAACCGTTCAGAACGGAACGTTTGAAAATAATTTTGTTTTCAAGCCCTGAACAGATCTACTCCACTCATCTTTCCACTGATATGGCGCTGTTAAGTCATGGAAATACGAAGCTTGATAAATACAAATTTGCACACAGAAAATACCAAGACAATACCAGAAAATACCAATAAAATGTTGAATGAAATGTGGCATATCAGTAATTACGGTACTCTGTCCGCCTCTAGCAGATACCGCATATAACCAAGGCTCCGAACCGGCTCAAGGAACGAAAACGAAAACCGAAAACTAACAGAATTTTACGGAATTTTATGAGGAGCGGAAACAGAAACGAAAAAAGATTTCTCCTGCGAACGAAAACGTTAAACATAGGCCTGCCTGAACCGTTTGGAACGGAACTTTCTAAAAATAATTTCGTTTTCAAGCCCTGCATATGACATTTTGAATTATCTCAGCTACTGCATCTTTAGAATCTCTGCTGAAGGTACAGCCATGTACCATGCACCAAAATAAAAAGGACGCGATACCAGCATATTCTGCTCGAGTTAGATCGCTGAGAATGAGCATTCAGGGGAATACGCTAACACATCACCCTAAGTCAAGGCACCGTCCACACCGCATTGGAAAGCAACAATTCACCTATTCACCTAGCCCATATTACTTTTTAAAAAGTTAGTACCGTGAGTGCTAATTAAAAAAACAAAACAAAAAAATCCATCATCATCAAATGGATTAAAAGTGTCTATTTTAAAATGCTGCAGTGTACAGTGTGAAAGAATAAAGGCACCACGGAAATTGGCATTGGGGAGAGTCAACAAGACCATTGAGGATCTGCAACGTTCTCAATGCTCTCTTCATTATAATTAAGGGTCCACCTACACCATAAGTGCCTGTCTAAGCGGAACGCGCCGAATGTCGAGGGGGTGCGAGGTGGCGTTGGGTCACAGCGAGTGGGCTTTAAGGAGAACCGGACCGGGAGGGGATGTACGCGGGAGAGGTCAACGATAGGAGGATGTGTCAGTGTAGAGAGGTTATGTTGGCAGCAATGTCGTCTCAAGTTGCATTCCGTGACTTCGCGCGGCGCCACTTTCTCAGACTCCGCTCTGGGCCACCTAAACGCAACCACTACAGAGTCGAGGGGAAGGCGCACCCGTGTGGTCAGTTTTAGTTTATGTGGTTTGGTCACGTCAGTGGACCACTGCCCGGATTGGACAGACACGCTCAGTATTGGAAGGGAGGCCGAAGAGTCGTCGTTAACACGGTCACCTTTTCTTTTCTTTGTGATTCTCAGAGGCAGCGTTGTTCTGTTCCCCATCGATAGGGATAGAGGCAAGCTAAGCTCCTGCAACGAGTGAACCCAAGGCCGTGCCGTTGGTCCTTTTGCGGTGTAGTTGGAACGCCGTGTTGCTGGGCTGCCAAGGTCTGTGACGGCGAGAGACGAGCAAGGCAACGAGGTTACTTCTCCTCGCAAAGGCGAAGAGCACACCTTCCTCTGCCTCTCTCCCTCTCTCCCCTCTTCTCCCGAGGGACGGTCGGGCCGCACCATGGGTTGCAGGGGGAGGGGCTGGGCTATGGACGATGAAATCTGAAGGACGACACAACGCAAAAAAATAGGTTTACGTTCAGCAGCTGCTCGGCAGAGAAGACTGGGTGGAGGAGAGATGAAAGGTCTACATCAAGGCCACCAAGAACGCCAGATTAACTATTGATGTGCAAGGGGGAGAGAGAGTTGACTTGGCCTTCCTGGGAGCCTGTTCCTTTTTTATGGAGCAGTTATACAAGGAGGTGATCACAGAGCAAGTTAATAGGGTGCACATTTTTAAAAAAATGTGCACATTTTTAAAAAAATGTGCACCAAACATTTTTGAATGCTGGACTTATGGAAAGGAGCTGCAGCTGCTATAACGGAAGAGCTGAAATAGGAACACTGACAGAACACTGAAAAACCACTGGGGGGAAGGATTGGGGGTTATAATGTGAATGACTTTGCAACTGTGATTGGTCTGTAAAATAAAAAAAAAAAATTGTTCACAAAAAAAAAAAAAAAAAGAGTTTTGAATGGCAAATTCAATCAATCTGCTCCTCTCACATGCCTAATGCACGACAGTAACACACAGAACGTTCCCCCTCCATGGGCCTACACCACACATCCCATACCAGTTTATTCAAACATTTTCTGCATTGCAATAGCCGTAGTTTGTCAGGATAACGGCGCCAACAGATTGTATTATGGCATCACCTTAGTGAAGCCTGGCGAGCCAGAACCAACTAATTGTCCACGCATCGCACGCCGCTAGACGGTTCATTGGGTCTGGGCAAATCAGGCAGACGTCACCCGTATACGGGCTGACCAATCTAATTATTCGACGTGGGTGGAGTTTGGTTTAAGAGTCATGCACGGAGTTCGGTTGTCACGCCTACACGCCACCTGTCCCACCTAATGAGCTGTGACTGGATAACACGATTTGATTGACCCTTTTTAAAAACATTTTTTTTTTACACATTATTCGACCCTGGTTTTACCAGATCTCCAATGATTGCTCTAAACCAGGGCTCCGAACCGGTTCAAGGAACGAAAACGAAAACCAAAAACGAACAGAATTTTACGGAAATTTATGAGGAGCGGAAAGGGAAAAAGATTTCTTCAACTGTTCCAGAACGGAAACGGAACATTATGAAATCCACAAAACCGGTTGAAAACGTTTTTTTTCCCGTTCTCTATATATTTGAACATATCCTATGTCTGGGAGAGTATTTTTGGTTGTGCATCCATTCAACTTTCACTGTCAGTCATCAAGCCCCATGCAACTGGAGCTCCATCTTGTGGACAGACGAGGAAGTGAATGCAATGGTGTTAGTACAGTTGCACTGAAGGTTGAAAGTCCACCAAATATATTCTGTATAAACAATATCTAAACTTAACATTGTACATTTTAAGGAACTTTAAGAACGAACAAAATGTTTGCGTTCCGAACCGGTTCAGGACCGATATTTTGGTGGTGGAACGGTTCTGAGAACGAAAACGTTAAACATAGGCCTGCCAGAACTTTTTAAAAATAATTTCGTTTTCAAGCCCTGCTCTAAACGCGTGCGATGCATGAACGATTCATTGGTTCTGGCTCGCCAGGCTAACCTTAGTGAGGGTTAGCGTTAGGGCGAAGTTTAGGGATTAGCTTTCCCGCATGTCTTCTTCCCCGCACCCTCCCTTCTTAGGCGAATCCTTTTATTTCCCTTTTGCCATTTCACCTCAACCTCACTTTTATTACAGGAACTTCCTGCCCATGCAGGTTCACGCACAAAACTGCTTTATTGTAAAGGCGTACGCTTCGTCTTGGGACACGGAGAGGGTCTTACCGTGTGTAGATGCGGCTGTCCTCGTGCACCTCCATCTCTGAGCTCTTGAATTCGTTCAGCTCTTTGCGGATGGCCGCCTACGAGTACACACACACACACACACGCGCAAATGAACACGACATGCAAATCAACCATTAAAAATGGCTGCGTACGGTACAATTCAGAGGCAGCCCAGGTTCTCCCCCTTCGTAAATATGCAAGGATCGTCAGGAAACACACTGGAGACATGGGAAAAGACTAATACAATAATGCTCCAACCCATTCACTCCACTAAATCACGCGCGTGCACGCGGCGTTGGCGGTTGGGCGAGGGCAAAGTACATCAGGATTAAATGGACAGAGCGTATTTCATACGATGAATCAATGAAATGTGCAGGTGTGGATATGTGTGCGCTAGTGTGTACGCGTACAGCATTCTATGTAGTATGATTGTGTGTCTTAATATCATTATTGAAGTGTAATTCTGTTCACTTTTTACAACCAAAATACATTAAAAAAATGAAAATAAATACATTTAACACATCTTTAAAGACCCTTGTGCAATTCAAAGATATCACTAAAATTTAAAAGCAGTGCAAACTGATGCAGCATGGCGCTTCAGTGATAATAATATTTTGAGGAACTTTGAATGACTTAATTAAATCTGTTTTCGGATTTTGATTAACTATGGACTACCTATTCTTCCTCTACTTATTAGAACAATGAACACATTTTGCATCGCCTTAGATAGAGATGACAGTATAATAGAAAACAGCTTCCAGGGACAACAGAGTGAAAAGTTTTTGGTTATTTATAGAAAAATGGAATTATGTCACACCTGGCGAGAGAAGATCTGAAGGCAGAGGAAGCTCATCTATTTTTTATCTCCCTTGCTGCAAATAAAATGGAACACCTATGGATCCGACCTCCTCCGAAACTCTTTGGAAAACTGAATGTTGCTGGAGAAGTATCCGAAAGTAGAGGTGATTTTTAGGGGTGCACCGATCACATTTCTTTGATCCCGATCCGATAATTTTAACGATCGGCCGATCCCGATGCAGAGTCACGATACCCGATACCGAGTCCCGATACGGAGTTCTGATCCTGCAAAAATTGGTAGTACCCAAACTAGTCAAAGTAAATAAACAGTCATTTGGCTCCGCAACTCATTTACCGATCCTGATCGGGACAAAATCACGAGTCCCGATCCTTGGAAAAAAGTCTGATCGGCCACTGATCACCGATCTGAGGATTGGATCGGTGCACCTCTAGTGATTTTGCAAGCTCATCTTGAACAACAACCCTACCCTGATTTGTAAAAAATAAAATAAAATAAAATACTAATAGTTTCATTGAACAAGTATACTTGGTTGAAAAACCAATATGATGTAGACTAGCACAGAAAAGTAGGCTATTCCATGTGAATACTAAAAGACATTCTAGTGTAGGTGGATATAATGACAACGGAAAATGTGCAGTATTTTTCTTTTTCCAAGTCTTGTTTTGGCCCAAGCACCAATTTTCATCTATATTCACAGTCTTAGTCTAAAGATAGTTGAAAGAGTGGGGAAGCAG
>OMKY01250498.1:0-11314 GCA_900302395.1 Bregmaceros cantori | reverse complement strand
GCACAACCGGTTGAATGCACGTATTACTGTCCAGTCGAACCCAGAGCACACCCGCGCTAAGGATTGTGGGTAAATTTCAGCTAGTCCGCGACGCAGGACTGCATCGTCGTGATCTCGCTGAAGGGGGCGTGCCAGCTCGAGGACTCGGCGAGGCCACGATGCCAGCAACGGATTGAGAGCGAACTTGGCGCTGAGTTGACATCACATGAGACCGTGAGGCACGAGCCCGCTGCTCAGACTATGGATTGAGAATCGGCCCAAATCATATTTCTATAAGAGGACATACAGCGGACATTGGATAACTAAAAAAAAGGAATCCAAAAGTAACACCTTCCCTAACGTACTCGGTAGACAAAGGTTGGACAAGACTTGTTTTTGTGAGCGAGTGGCAGTGCTATTTTTAGACTCTGGGATGTGAGTCAGTCCCACCCAGATAATTTGGCATCACATCAGGCTGATTCAGAGCTGTCACTGTCTGTTGTACTCGGAGTGGAACTGGAAGTGAGGAGAAGCAGATTACCACGGAGGGGATGCTTGGGGAGAGAGCACTCATTTGTGTTTTTCTTCCAAAATTGTGTTTTCTCGATGGCAGATTAACTTTGCAGTGTAGAGTAATCCGGCCGTCGTGCTGTCATTGTTTCCGCTATTATTTCCTGCCGCTGTACACCAACAAAGACTCGCTTTTGTGATTTGATTGTCATTTTTTTTCCCTCCTCCGACTAGTTTCTCATTTATGCGGCTTTGACAAATAATTTCCCAGCTCGTTGCAAATGATGATTGAATACAAAACTGTAAACAGCACGTCTGGCTTGGCTGGCGGCGACGAAAGGGGTTTGAGGGGACGGGAGGACGCGACGGTGTCACTCAAATGGGGAGGCGCTCACGGGAGTTCACTCCATTCTAACAAACAACCAATTTGAACACTCCTCAGAAGGGGGCATTAGTGTTTAAAGTGGGCAGTTGTATATTTCATTTAGTCTGTTTCTCCTCTATGTGCGCTAGGTAATCTGAGGTTACTTCACTAATGCTTCAATAGAAATCCTCTGACAAATATGTTCTTACGGATGCCTTCAGTAATTTGTGATGATTTGCCTGATGTGATGCATAGCAAAACAAAGCAGAACATGGTTTAGGAGCGGGTAGAATTTATAGGGCGTGCTGAAGTTGCCCAGCCAATCGCTAGGGGAGCGAGTTAATCAGCTGAGGGGATACACCTGGGGAGGGCAGCAAGCTTCTCAACTATTATGGCTTGCCAGAAATGAAACAAAAAATTAAAAAAAAAAACAAAACTCTGCTGTGGAAACCTAGCGTAACAGGTCAGGTTCCATAAATGTCAATAGTTAATCCCAGACAAATTCTTATTCCTTTAAGTGGCCAAAGTTTGTCACTCTCTGTGTGCTTCGCCCAAGCGCTAATTATCAGCACAGCCCCGCCCGCCTGGCAGAGTTTGTGACATTTATTTTGGCCATTTCCACATTTCTGTGTGGGAGAGGATATTTCTCCACCAATGGCTGACGCAATGACCTTGTTTAAACGATACATTAACATTCTCATTAGCTCCACTAGACGCTGCAATGACCGTCTGATAGAAGACGGGACCGTTGGTCCAGTCTGGGAAAATGGCCGGCATTCATCAAGTGAAATCTGGCTCAGACCTCTGTATTCAGACCTTTCTGGCTCTATGACATACAAACACCTTAAAATTGTTATGATTCGTACAGCAAGAATAAAGAAGTATGGACTCAGTCAAGAATGCAATAAAGGTTTGGATGATTTGAATGGCAACCGGCCGTCATCCGTTTGATACAGCAACACAGGAATCAAACAATGTGGAACAAAACACGTGTAGCACACAGTGTGCAAAAGGTAAACAAAAGCAACAGTGTACAGGCA
The DNA here is from genome assembly GCA_900302395.1 of Bregmaceros cantori. Classification (NCBI taxonomy): domain Eukaryota; kingdom Metazoa; phylum Chordata; class Actinopteri; order Gadiformes; family Bregmacerotidae; genus Bregmaceros; species Bregmaceros cantori. Next base: position 9,421 of record OMKY01250498.1, on the reverse strand, counting down.
ATGAGAGTCTCTGAACACGACGAAATAAATGTTCGTAATAAACTACAGAGTCTTAGAAGGAGTACTCATCTCCGGGGTTTGGTCCGAGACCGATGAGCCGGATCCAGAGGTGGAGATGTTAGTAGATTCTGTAGTTGGAGAGTAGCCTCTGGTTACCTCGATGGCTAACAGGCTAAGTGACTAACAAGTAGCTACACAGAGAGCTCAGGAAGTGTAGCGATCTAGCTATACAAAACATAAACTTGTCTCCCCTAGTACTGACCGAGGAAGAACGTGGACGCTGCGTCGGACCTGCGTCCGGCCCCTTTAAGAAGGGGAGAGCAGCCAATCATGGAGCCGCTCCGGAGCCGAGTGAGAGGAGCGCCAGCTGCGCTCGTGCGGTCCACGGCCGAACCTGGCGCCTGGGTGCCGCCCGTGGACGAGCGGCCCATGACAGCTGTCACTCTACGATTAGATCTACCCTCTCACATGAAGATTTACCCAGTCTTCCATGTACGTCAAGTCAAGCCGGTCATGTCAGTCGCCAGATGCAACAATTTAAATCACTATAAAACCATCGCAAGAAAGTGGAATGCTTTAACCTTTAGCCTCATCATATAGTAAAGGATTGAGTGTCAATGTGTACGAGATACGAGGACCGCTACAAACCAGGTTCAAGGAGTGGCCCAGTTCATTCTCGTGAATTAACTGAAATTACAGGTGAAACATGTACGACCAGAATGATTCCACTACCAGAGGGGTCCCTTAGTAAGGGACCCAAGAGACGTCCAAGAGAGTGGAGTTGAAAACTCCTTTAATTGATAATACATAGAAGATAATGAAGACGAGAATGTGGCGCGATGACGTGGCAAGGACGTCCCCAACAGAGTAGCAGGAATGTTCGTAGAGGAATAGATGACGAATACTCAACTGGTGAACACAGAGGAGAGGAGAGTTGAATCACTACCAGCAAACAGGGCAAGTAACACCACAGGACTCGTCACAGGATAGAGAGAGTTGTCTAGTCTGAGACAATGTAGTACAATAACGGTTCACCTTGGTCAAGTACCTTCCAAGGGAATTTTATTCCACCGCGTCTGACCCAGGGCAGCATCTTCCTTTTATGGAGAAGGGGGGCAAATCCTGAACCATGTCGTGGTGCGAAGATGAGCGGCAGGTGCGCGTGGCGTGCGCTGCGTGGAGGACGTTGTTCGGCTTGTGCACTTCGCGGACAACTCGTGCCGCAACATCTCCCATTCTCTTTTAAGAGACCAAGCGCTCTGTGCATGTGTTTGTCCTCCCTGCACGAGTCCACCAGCTGTTTAATGTTTGTTAGTCTTTGGAGGAGAATGACCCCGATGTGCCCGCAGTGCACAAAGTGTAGAGACTAGCTATAACAAGAAATGAACACAACAGAACCATAGCCCTTAAACCTTGCTCCCCCAAGGATCACTATGATTTCCAAAAATGCTTGTTCCGTTACCCAATCAACCATTGGTTTTGGTTTTCAAACACAGACTGACATGTAGAGGATAATTAGGGTGGATTGCCCAAGGGTGAGCCACTGCCTAATGTGGGACAGCTAAGCTTCAGTGGCTCTGGCTCCTCCCTAAACAAACGAATGTCAGTAAAGCAAACTATGGTAATGTGTCTAACATTAAGTTCAACTGTTCAACACTACATTTCACTGTCCCACCTCATGCAACTGACTGTCCCACATGAGGAAGCTGCAAAAAAGGGGTGCATTAGGGCAATCCACCCTACATATACTGAACTGTACTGAACAGTGTCAACTCATTCCCTCCTAATGATGTACAATTTGTACATATATTTTTCTTATCTCACTCGCATGTAAAAAGATAACGCGCACGCACACACGCACACACACACACACACACACACACACACAATAAAAATCAATCAAATTGTTTTCTTTTCAGTAGGGAGTACCTAGCAGGAGCTCTGACGTAGAGCACTCCGAAGGAGTCAGGATAGAGGAAGTTCTCCAGATTGTCTGGGTGCTACCACTCACCAAACAATTTTTTGTTTGGGATTTGAGGTGTAATTAATTCTGGATTCAGGATTTTATATCTGATTTTGTATGTCTTTGCTATTTTTTCCTCACGGAAAGGATTAGTTAAATTACCCTAGAGTGTCATTAATTAATGCTAAAGAAAATGCATATGGGAATGGTACCACACACACACACACACACACACACACACACACAAACACACGCACACACGCACACACATCCCTATAGCATATGAGACCAACACATAGACACAGTCAGTGAGAGCCAGGAAAAGATTGATTGCACGGTTTATTAATAAGTTAGTCTCAGTACGTGTTCAGGCTTAAACACCTGGGGCTAAGTCCAGGGATCTATCAAGTTAGCCCCAGCTGTTATTTGTCTTTTAATCTCCATGAACCGGGGAAGTATAAATTAGGTGAATTCACTTTTATAATCACGACAATAATGTGTAAAAAAACAAACAAACAGAAAATATATTAAATGATATTATAAGCGACTCATTGTGGGGTTTCAATACTCTGCAAAGAAATTACATTCTCATTCGTCATTTTGTATTGCTCTTTATTTGTATTTTATCCTTTTTTGATTCGAAAATATTTTTTAATCAGTGCTTGCGTTTGAAAATTGTATGGCAACCTTTTCCAACACACCTACATACCATCCACTGAAAACGTCAGATTTGTCTCGGTCTTGTTGAAAAATAAAAAAATGTGCCGCGGTTTTAATTATTAACCAAAAAGCTTGTGCATGGTGACGGCAGACATTTTGGGGGTCGCATACATCGCCAGCAGATGGCAGCCTATTACCATAGATACATCAATAATAATTCTTAATAAACTGACAGTGTTATGCAAGTACCGCTATCTGCCTGTTCGTCTGACCGCAATGCAACCGCCAAAATATTTTCCACCCCCAAGCCGTGCCGTCACAAGGCACAAGCCCTATTCTCATTTATACACGATGCACGCTACGAGGGCGTCAAGAGCATCTAATAGCTTCCATTATACTGCCCTCAAGTGGCCAGAATAAAAACAGCGACTAAATTGTGTATTGGCAATGGGGCCGATTGAATGAATGAATGAATGAATAAATGAATGATATCTTGGTATCTCCAGATGATATTTCTGACAAATATTAAGTTTACGTATTGTGGTTGAAAATTGGTTGCTAGATAAGGAAGGTGAAAGGAGGTTGGATTAAATGCGCATTTTTGCTTCTCCCTGCTCCTTTTTGGACATGATGCCTTGTTTGGTTGTTTTATAATTTTGATTTACTAATTGTTTGTTCTTCGTTTTGTTTTCTGTCATGTTCAAAATAAAGCCTGAGACGAAATGTATGCTCGAATCCATTGCAACTTGGAATAAATTAAAAAACAAAATCGAAAAACCAAATATGGAAAGGTTATATTTAAATACAATGTGATTTAAGACTAGTTATCCAAACAGAAGCCAAAGCTGGACGGTCGATAGCAAAAAATAAATAAATACCAATAATCAACATACTCAAAAAACATGGAAGTGGGCCCATGTAAAAGAAAAGTATAATACATGGTATACTTTTACAGATTACATTATAAGCTCTTCCGGGCAGAATAAGCAAGCGTCTCGTCTTTCACCCATATACAATTTTTAGACCAATCACAAATTATATTATTTCATTACACGTTAGAACATCCAAAATGATACACTATTGGACACACACGTTTCAGGATGAATGTAGCAGTTTAATGAATCACATTCCTTCATTGTTCTCCTAACAGATTACAGACAAAAGAAGAGACACTAACATGTATTATTATTATTATTAATATAGACTTAGAAGAACTATATACAAACTATAAGACCAGTTAATCACACCAATGTTTTGAAGGTCTCCTGAATTCACACAGTGCATAAATCATATCACATTCAAATGGAAAATGAATCACTTCAGAAATGCACTCTGGAACACCCAACATGCAACACCTCGATGAAGTAAAAAAAAAAGCTTTGATCTGCTTTTTCTTTAGTACTAGTCCAATCAATTTGGTATGTCTGCATTCCTTGTGGTAAGTCTTTAATGGCTCGCCAATCCTCCAAAATAAGGCTTGGTTCGCACTGCACTTCTGAATGTCACTTCTGTGTGGTAAGGGTGCAACGATTGGTCGAATTATCCATTAATTTTACAAACGGCAATAAATGTAATAATCGCAGAAGAACTGTATCACCGTTGTTGTCAGTAGTTTGAATTCACAGGAATTGAATGCCAATTAATTTCTGAAAATATAAAATTGACATAATTCATGAAAAAACATGAATATGAACAACAAAAATCTGGATATTATACTATGACTTGTGTCAAAGTAAGTAATTTGTTTTTGTAGTACATTTGTTAGTTAAGGATTGGCAGCCCAAGTATTTAAACCACATTGAGACTACTACAAATCAGAATTGAACCACTTCAGAGGTACAGTGTGGAGTAGGCCATTGATACAGGTGGTACGTTTTCGGTTTGAATGTTTGCTGTACATCATGTATGCAGGATTCTGAAACGTAACAGCTCAGTTACTTTTTTGTGACTAGCCAAATTATTTTCTAAATATCAAGAACATCTGCAAACATGTTTATAGATGTTGACTCAACAACAGACCAAATCACACAAACGTATCAGATTGATGTATTGAGAACTCATAATGCGTCCGTCATAGAGACGACTTCACTAAGAGATCATCACAGCAAGTGCCCTTCAAACTAGAACGAACCAAGCATAATTTTCTACAGTATTAAGAGAATTTATATATATATTTTTTTTTCCTTTTTTTTACAGTAGTAAAAGAGACCATAGATGTAGTATATAAATAGCCCATAGACATACTGTACAGCAAAGTAGCCGTGTATGGAGGGGTGCATAGATTGACAGGCAACAGTGGAGAACACAAAACAGAAAATTGCTCCCAAAAAGCACTCTCCCCCCCACTCCTCATAGGGCACACATAGAATACTAGTCATTGTTAAATATTACAATTTTATTAATATATTAAATCATTTTTAAAAAGCCATGATCAAAGTGTAGCAGTCAGAAGATTAACCATTATCAACTGCACTCAAACATCCTTCAATGATACCCATTTATGTACTGTAGTTAACAGAAATAACATACTTATCAAATGTTGAAAGCTTTACATAAGTAGTCATTTTGCAGGTTCACCTACAGGTGCTAGGTGGCGACAACTGATATTATGCAACAGAAATTGCCAGATTTAAAGTTAAATTTGATTTTCCAGTCAGACTTCACTCACTCCAGAACGAATTGGGGGTGTACAATTTGCATAACAGGCAACAAAAGCCCACTTTGCACAGCCATTGAATGACTTCGGGACCTCTGGTAATTCCCAATTACTTCTGTCATTTTGTCGCAGGTTCTGACGGGATTAGTAAAAGCCTGTCTTTTGCTCAATTTAAGACACTACGACGCATGTGCTGCATTTTTGCTTCCCCACACACACAGACTTCACTCTCACACACACGCGTGTGCGTGTGTCAAGTTAAACAAATTCAGAATTCAAACCATTGTGCCGTTTTGCCGAATCATAGTAGGTAACTCAAAGAAAAGTCCAGTGCGAATTGGGCTAAATACTGTTGACGCCACTCTAGGTCCATTTGGACAGTAACAGCTTTTCAACTCTTAGCTTCTGTGCGATTCATGTGCACCTTTGATAACTTTCAGACAAAGCCGATGATTCAAAGCTTAAATGAAAGGCACCAATACATGACGTTAAATTGGTTAAAAACGGTGTGAAACCAGAAACTGAACCAATATGCAACAATGTGGTTGGTCAATGGCAATGCTGTAACCACGGTTGTGAACCAACATTTTTTTCCCAATTGGCTCGTTCTGAACATAAACGGAATAAAAACATTTCCAGTTATGAGTTCCACCATTAAAATAACGTTCCCAAACCAGGTAGAGCGGTTAATTTAGTTCCTGTCATCTGAAACACCACCTGGCACAAGTTGACGCTCGGAATGGGTGCTAATAAAACCGGTATTAACCGGTTACCATTATTCAAGTGTTCCTGTTCCAGAACATAAAGAATAATAATGTTTCCGGTTTCGTTCCTGTTCCATGGAAAATACGAAAAGTTCTCGGTTTTCGTATTCCTTCCTTGAACCGGTTCAAAGCACTGGCTGTAGCATTCACAAACAATCATGTCTAAAGCAACATTAAAGGTTATTCAAATAATCTTTTGCAACACCCAATTAAGGCACAGCAGTAACAGTTAAAATAGATCCGCTCCAACCAAGGCAATGTCTATACATGAACACTTCCGATTGTCGCTAAGCTTTGGGCTCTTTTGCTAATCGAAATGCTTTTCAATAAATTCAATTACTGCTAAACTGATTGGAAAGGCAGTAACCATGCAAAAATCAATCCTCAAAACCCCAAGGACAATCAGAGTGAGAAACTTGGCTGTACGCAGGGACAAAATATGAAATGAGCAAGCACTTTTTGTTTTGTTTCAATAGCCAAAACCACTCAAATGCTCTGTCTATATACACACACAGACATAATTCATAGGCTATTGATGTCCAATGGTGTTGGCTGGCAGAAACTCAAGTGTGGTCTGTGCACAACCATATATAAATTTGTCTATTGTATAATAAACACATTCCACAAAATTAATATTACGCTAATATAGAAGCATCAGTTTGTTGGTGACTCAGTGAGCAAGTGGGGTACGTTTTGCACTACCGATTTTAGAGAACAGCACTGCTAGAAGCAGGAACTTAAAAAAATAATAATAAAAAACGTAGGTTCAATATTTTTGAAGTTTTCTCTTTATCGTTAAATTAACCAGTGGTGAAGATTCAACTTGGCAGAGCCAAACAACAGGGTATAGAAAAGTAACCACCTAACCAACAAAGCAGAATCTACAGCAGAATAAGGAATATTTCGCCAGCCGTGCAAAATGGTGCATTGTGTGCAATTAAAAAAACGTTGGAATAAAATAAGTTTGAGCTCCGAATGGTCAAGCTCAGTGAACACAGTACCCGGTAAAAAAACCCACAACAATTAATGAACAGATGCACAGCCATCCCACCGTTGAGGATCGATGGTTGTGTGCGTTCATATGTTGTGCGTTTAGTGAGGCTTTTACAACCTGGAACCAATTCAAGTTCCTTGTAGTGGAAACCCAATCTACTGCGTTCTATGCCCTAGAGCTTTTGGGACGGTGTAGGATGGGTAATAATGGGGTTAGGCGGGAGTAGGCGAGATGGGAATTGGTGGGGGGAAGGGGTTCTCAGGGGTTGGACGGAGGAGGAGCCAGGGTGGGGGTAGTTATCGGTGGGATGGGGGCACTGACGGGGATGACTCCTGTGGCCAGAAGAATGATGATGAGGACGATGATGAGCACCACCACCACGATGACGACCACCAGCTTGACGTTCTTCCACCAAAAGGTACGCGCTACCTTCTGGGAGGTCTGCTTGAAGGTCTGGGCCTGTAAACACAAACATACTATATTGAGACCATGCATCAGGATTCATGGAGGTATCACCATGTAAGATTCAAGTGCTTCTTCAAACCCCAATCACTCCCTCAGCGCCAAAATAACAGAGGCCAAAAGGGGTATTGCAGGTTTGCGACTGCCATTGGAAATGAATGGGCATCGGTTTAGGAATGGTTTCCGGAAATAATTCTCGCTGGCCGTGCACGCACATTCTTTCTGACTTCTCAAACAAGCAAATGCAATTTTAAAAGGACCTTAGTAGATGTAAGTCCCAAAATGGAATTGTGGCTGTTTTTAAGGATATTTAAGGCCTTAATTTTTAAATGTCTGTAACCCTGATGCATAAACAAATCATGAACTTACAGAGAAAATCAGATCGCTAAGTTTAGGGACTGGGATATGAGTCAGTCACAAATCGGCCTAACAAAACTCCACTTTGAGGAGTTGTGTTAGTGAAAGAATCAGAGAAAGAAGCAAAGAGAGAACACAGACAATGGTGGGATAACATCTACAAATGGTCAGGACTCAACATACTTTAATATAATAATAAATAATAACCTGCTTTGTTAGTGTAACATGTGCGTCTGCGCAGTGCATCATGGGCAACTCACATTGTCACGGTTCCGGCGTAGTGCGTGTACAATAGACGATGCTGGGTGTCGGTATGAGACTGCACGAGAATTGTCCAGCCAGCACTGGTGTCTCTGGGCCATATGCGACTGGTGGAATTTACACCATGATGCATGCCTCCCCAGCGTATTGGGCGTATACACACGTATACCATGTAGACTCGACTTGGGGATAGGTTGATTAACCCCTTAATCCCAACCCGGATAAATCCTTTCTCTGTGGAGTTTACATGTTCTCTCTCTGCGTGGGTTTCCCCAGGACCATACAACCAAAAGCAGGTTATAATCAACCTGCTCCAGTCAGTGCCCCTGGCCAAGGCACTGGCTCACAACCCGGAGTTGGCCCCCCGGCGCTGCCCCGCGGCTGCCCACTGCTCCTCAGGAATGGGTTAAATGCGAAGGAATAATTTCACTGTACATCTATGAATGTGTGACAAAATAATGTATCTTAAATCTTCCTGATTTGCAATTTCATGGACGATTAGTTACAGCATTGCTCCACAGACCAAAATGGGGGTAGACGCAAGTACCATACTAAAAAAAAAAAATGTGAAGGCAAATTGTCTCGACCGACTTGGCGGAGACTTGAGTATTGTCCCTCCCTGCACACCGCACCCTGTGTGTGGTGTGGACTCATCGACCTCGTACCGAGGTACCTTGGAGGCTGTCCAGGGAACACTCCGCCTTCAGCTCACCTCTACAAACCTTTTAAGCTCCGTGTGTCATTGAGTGCAGTACAGTACATTTGAAGGCATTTTCCATAAAGATATTTAAATGTGAACCCTCCCCACCGCCCACAAAAATATGACCTTAAAAACAATAACATCTCAATAACAAGAAGTCAATTTACCTTGTATTCCACGTGAATGCTACCACTACTGGCAGTCAGCTATGAAATAAGGTTGACACTCAATCAATAATGGGCAAAAAGCAAGCACGGTACAGACGAGTTTGCCCACGAAATACAGGGGGCTGACAGTTGTCCCGCTGGGTGTAATGCACTTACTGTGCGTTACACCCATCCAAGTGATCGTATTGGACGAAAGCGGATTAATTTGTCAAACAAATCACACGTTTCAAAATCCACTTACTCCAAACCGCTGTGACAAATTACACATCATCCACCCCGCTTTGCTCACTGCTTTACCTAAGTATTGATGAAATACAGGCCAAATCCGACTTGAAGTTACTCACCGATCTGGTCACATGTTCTTCTGGACCAATGGGATGGCTGCTTCACTAGTAATTTTCCAATACCAATTCCAACTCTAAAGAGTAAATGCAACG
>OMKY01250495.1:2636-13587 GCA_900302395.1 Bregmaceros cantori | reverse complement strand
CCGCTGTCCCTCGACATGCTGGAGGGAGACCTGATGCTGGCGGACCCCGCCGTGGAAGACTCCTTCCGGAGCGACCGACTCAAGTGACGCTCGGTGTGAACACACACACACACAACAGACACAACAGACACACAACAGACACACACACAACACACACCCACACAGAACAGACACACAACAGACACACAAAACACACACACAACAGACACACACACACAACAGACACACAACAGACACACACACAACAGACACACAACAGACACACACACACACAACAGACACACACACCACAGACACACAAGACACACACACACAACAGACACACAACAGACACACAACATACACACAACAGACACACACACATCAGACACACACACACACAACAGACACACAACAGACACACACACACAACAGACACACAACTGACACACAACAGACACATAACAGACACACACACAACAGACACACAACAGACACACACACAACAGACACACAACAGACACACAACAGACACACACAACAACACACACAACAGACACACACAACAGACACACACAACAGACACACACACAACACACACAACAGGCACACAACAGACACACAACAGACACACAACACACACACACACACAAGACACACAACAGACACACAACATACACACACACAACAGACACACAACAGACACACACACAACAGACACACAACAGACATGCACACAACAGACACACAACAGACACACAACAGACACACAACAGACACACACGCACAACAGACACACAACAGACACACACACAACAGACACACAACACACACACACACACACACACACACAGAACACACTGAAACGGACACACACAGAACAGACAACAGACACACACAGAACACACAACAGACACACACACACACACACACAGAACACATGCAGAGCACACAACAGACACACACACACAGCACACAGCACACAACACACACACACAGAACACACGCAGAACACACAACAGACACACACACACAGAACACACACAGAACACATGCAGCGCACACAACAGACACACACAGAACACATGCAGAACACACAACAGACACACACACACAAAACACACACAGAGCACACAACAGACACACGGTTGGTAAACAACAAACAAACGTCCACACACTAATATGTAATGTTGATTACAGTTCTGTTGGCGGTTTATCATTTTCAGGAAAGTTACTGTTGAACAGTAATCTATTACAGTTACAGTAATCCCATTACCACGTTTTTACAAGTACTCTTAGCCGGTTACTTTACAATATCACGTTAATACCACAAGACAATGAATTGAACCACAAATTAAGAATGGGGGTGGTTTCCAAAATGCTCCTTATCCTTGTTTTTTTAATCACTCTGTGTTTAATACACAAAGGGATTGTGGCTGGTCCCGTGGCGTAGCGGGTAAAGACGCTGTGCCCCTCACATAGTTTGGTCACTGTGCGCTCGCAGCGACCTTGGGGCGCTTCCCCTCATGGTCGTGTGCCGCACGTCCGCTAATCCCCTCTCTCATCCCCCTTTCACCAAAATCACCAAATTGAGCTGAAATAATAACTTGAAAATGTATTTAATAAAACAGAAAGGGCTCGCGACAGACACTGAACAGAGATGTGCACTGTTCAACCCTCCCAACTATCCTAACAAATAATGCCTTTAAATATTACAGTAAGATGACCGGCGTCTCTGCCTCCCATCCATGCACATTTACAAGGAACACCAACATTTAAAGAGTGTCTAGAGAGTGGCTGAGCAGCGCCGTGGGTTCGCACAACCCCTCCGGCTTTTCTGCAGTATCCCCTCCCCCGTCACTATCTCTCTCAATAAAGAACGAAAAACGGAGCTTGCGCCCCAAAAAAATGATGTATATGTGTAAAGAAAATTGGAAAAGTGAATGACACCCATGCCACTGTAACTGTAATGTAGATGACATATTTTAAATTGTGAGGGATTACACAGGCTGTGTCCGAAATTGCCCCCTAACCCCCATATGTCCGAATTCTCCATGTGCCCCATATAGGGCACTGAAAGTATCCCACAATGCACCGCAAAATGTAGTGAGCATCAGGTGTACCCTAGACGGAGAAATATAACCCATAATGCATTGCGAGATGCATTACATCAATTAAAACGTAGAAGAAGACGACGCGCGCTCCAAAACAAAAACAATGGAGGACGGCGTCAGGACGCAGCAGCAACCGACGGCGGCAAATAATTATAAATGTGAGTACAATTGATTTTCTGTGATAAAGTATACATTTATTATAAAATAAAGCATGCGAATGCTACGGCCAATGCCGACAGGCAATGACGTCACTATGCTACAGCGGTGACGTAAGTTAACAGTGCCGATTCTAGTATCCGAAATCTCGTCGCTGAAATTGAGTGGACTATATAGTCAGTGCCCTATCCAGGGGCTAGGGGCTAGGGGTTAGGGATCGATTTCGGACACAGCCACAGAGTCAGTTACGCCCCAATCCTGTGCACACACGCAGCTGCGCAGGTGTGGGCGGAAGGTGAACGCGGGGGGACGCCACCAAAGAGACGAGCCAGACGAGCAGGGTCTCCTCCTCCTCCCGATCTACCACTAACTCCAGAAGCAGCGCTGGACGACATGCATGACGGTCTGTGGGGGGAGCACCAAGAGGACGTGCACGCTCCTAGACTACCATGCATGCCACGCACTTTGTATACTGTCGCTCGTGACCCCCCGCTGACCCCTAACCATCGCTGTTGCAAACCTTTACTGTCACACAGTCCCACTCCTGAGTCCCTCCAGCCTCGAAGCTACACAGTAGCTTCTGCGTGACAAAAATATACATTTCTAAGCCTCGAAATCATCACAGAATGAAACGTATTTCCCTTTGCGTTTCATTGTAACATTAAAATATTAATATATCAATGTTAATATACACATAAATAGAAACGACGTAAAAGCATATATGCACTTGAATATATTTTTAAAAGTTGTTGTCTGTTTCAAAAAACTTTATTTATAAATGCTTCGAGATTACTGATAAATGTTTATATTATACTAATTCGTGACCTTGCTGTCAGATCTGATCGCCAGGTTACCTGCAATTCATCACCGATCACTATAACAACGATAACACGACGCACACACGCAACGCATCAATGGAGTGAATATAAATGATAGTGAATGTAATTCATAGACAATGATAATCAATGTCATTCATGAACAATGATAATCTTCATGCACGGTGCCCGCAGTCCCAAATCAAGTGGGAAAATTCACAGGACAAATGTCTCTCAGGGCGTATTCAAACCAATGTGTTTATCCCGTGTCCGACTCGTTTTAACCGAGATGGAACTCGTTTCCAAGTTGTCCCGGTTGATATGAATGCGCCAAGCGGGTCTGAGCGCGTGTTAAATCATCCGAGACGAGCCCTCCTAGATGAGGTGGGCTCGACCCGGGGATTTAACCCGCAGAAAAGGCGCCTGGACTCGGAGCAGCGAGACCCGTTTCGCACAGAGGAACGGCAGGATGCATTGTGACTTTTTGGATACATTGGCAACCCGTGACACCCGGGGGAAAACAACCCGCGCTGCATCCAGGAACCAACCCGCGACAAATTCGAAATGCGGTTTGAATACACCCTCACACGTGCACGACGCGATGTCTACGGAGCGTAAAAGGTAAAATGAATGTTTGTTGTGAAAAAATGTTTTGAATATTTTATAACATCCTTCGTAATTAAGCAGCCGTCAAAATAACGACTTGTCTCCTTGAACTGCTAGAAATTATGTGGTATATTTTTTTAAGAGAATTGAACAAACTGACATTCATTTCCAATCAGCCTCTCTTTTGCGTCCATGTTTACGAGTTCCCCTCATCGTATGTATATTTCCTATACTCATCTTGACATGTATACATATCCTGTACTCATACACACAATATTAATACCAATATACCCCAGTAACGGGAAGTAGAAAAAAGATGATTTGCTCTGAACTGCAGTTATTCAGGTCATAATATAGCCTGAAACCACCTTAAATTAAATACGTTACAAACAAACCTTCAATTGATAGGGTTTAATAAACAGAATAATAGAAACGGTTTTCATTCTCTATTTATATTTAATTATTTTTTTAACTGTTTGTTCTTCTTTTTATTAAGAGAGCTCAGCTTCCCACAGTACAGTGTCAGACATGAAGCATGACGAAGAAGGGTGTTTTTTTTAAAAATCATGATGAAATCTCAGAGTCTCTTCCTAATCACTCACTTGGTCCAGACCCCAGAAGCTGTTGTGAAATGAATGTCTGTTTTCGTTCCAAACTGTTTGAACCAGGGCTTGAAAACGAAATTGTTTTTAAAACGTTCCGTTCCGCCACCAAAATATTGATCTGAACCGGTTCGGAACACAAACATTTGGTTCGCTCTTAAAGTTCCTTATATTGTGCAACGTTAAGTTTAGATATAGTTTATACAGAATATATTTGGTGGACTTCCAAACTTCAGAGCAACTGTATTAATGCCATTACATTCGCTTCCTCGTCTGTCCACAAGATGGAGCCCCAGATGCATGGGGCTTGACGACTGACAGTGAAAGTAGGACGGAAATAGTCTCCCAGACATAGGATATGTTAAAATATATAAAGAACAGAAAAAAAAATTAACCGGTTTTGTGAATTTCATAATGTTCGTTTCCGTTTCCGCTCCTCGTAAATTTCTGCTCATTTTCGTTTTTTGTTTTCGTTCCTTGAACCGGTTCGGAGCCCTGGTTTAAAATCATAGAAATCATTGAAGAGGCAAAGAGGAGATGGAGGACTGGGAGTGAGTTCTTTACCTCCCCCTGGTGGTCAGGGAGAGGCGCCACAGAGATATATTTGTAAACAATGCCATGTTTTTCTATGGAAGAAAAAAAAAGATGTATATTTTTAAGTTGCTTGCTGGTTTGGGAACATGAGGTTTTTAATCTGAAATCTTGCTGAAACTATTTTCCCTGTCTTGTTGCCGAGGAGAGAACCGACGGAGAGGTTTATATGCAGTCAACAATCCCCTCGCCACACTCTATGCCTTTTAGATTAGACCAAAAATCTGTAGCTTGCGCTGCTTCGTGCTCGGTCTGAACTGTTCGTCGCCCCCTTTAACAAGCCAAACACTGTGATTGACAGCTCTTAGTCCCGCCTTTTAACACATGCGCTCTGCACTTGGCTTTGCCCCTCCCCCACTCACTGTTTAACCTTCACGCAGGTAGTTTGTATTGCTTGTTAAAAAAAAGAGGTTTTTATTTTGTACTAGAAGCCTATATTGTATATGTATATAATTTGACAGATGTATGTATAAAAATATATTTAAAATAAGAGCTAAGCCCGATGTGCATGCTGCGCGCGTGTGTGTGTGTGTAACGTTACAAAAACGTGACGTGCTGTTCGAGGGTGTGGAGCTCTCGTCGTTCTGCTTTTCGCAAATTTAGACGAAAAAAAAGTTAGTTAATTTTATTTTATCACTTCACGATTCACAAGAGTTTGGGCATGTAATCTTGTTCATAGGATGTACGTATGGTATTTACTCTGAGATGTTTGAAGTTTGGCCGTGTCGCGCGGGTTCGTTTTTACGCATGTTTTGTCAGCCGGAGGGGCAGTTACGAATAGAGGTGCACTGATCCTCAGATCGGTGATCGGGGGCCGATCAGACTTTTTTTTTCCAAGGATCGGGACTCGTGATTTTGTCCCGATCAGGATCGGGGAGCCAAATGACTGTTTATTTACTTTGACTATTATTGAAATTGACAATTGTGCCAAATAGTTTGGGTACTACCAATTTTTGCAGGATCAGAACTCTGTATCGGGACTCGGTATCGGGGATCTGGATCGGCCGATCATTAAAATCAAAGGATTGGGAGAAAAAAAACGTGATCGGTGCACACCTAGTTGCAAACTGTCAGAAAAGGTATAAAAAAACGTCTTTATTTAACACAATTAGAGGGTTTATTCACGATATTCGCGATTTTATACACAACGCACCTTTCGGACTTGCAGCACGCAGCACTCTGTCAGTCACAAAGTCGTGACTGACAGAGTGACAATTTTGTCACAATTCCATTGGTCAGATTAGTAACACTTCCTAGTTGCTGGTTTCAGTTGTTTCTGATGTCCTTATATGGCAGGTTATAAATAATTGAATGCGGTTCCACCAATTTGATCCGCTTCTCAGAACCGGAAGTGTTTCGGCGGTTTCGCTGGGCGTGGCGACATTGCTTATGGCCGGTCACGCTCATCGAAAAGTATCTTATCACGTTTCATTGCTGGCGTCGCTGTCGCTCCCACGTACCAGGCCGTTTCACAATCCTACCAACGCTGGCAGCACGCCCCAAACTTCATCCAACTTCTCAGGGAGCACATCCTCTGGATATGATGAAATGTCCAAAAACGCTGTAACTCCGTTCAACGGTCTTGGTTGTTTAGTTCACTGCCCAAGAGATTTCATTTGTTTTTAGTCTCATCCGTGTCGCTGTCACAGCCTGTTCTCATTACTGTCAAACTTGGATTTCCTCTAGCTCCATTTCTTGTAGATTACCCACCAACATTTCCCTATATGTTTTACATTTTGGAAGAGGCGTTTTCACCGATTTAGTCCTGAGGGGCATCAGAAGACATTCTTAAAATAAAAAACACATTATATAGACAGATACTGAGATATTCATTTGGTAGACCTCCATGCTCGAACGTACGTGCAAATGTCTTGTTGGCACTGAGAGAGTTTGACGAGATGAATGCTAAATGAAAATGGCCCCACCCCCATGACTCACCTAAGGGTAGACTGGAGTCTGGAGTGTATCTGTGCGTTCAGACAGGAGGCCACAGATTCAAACAGTGCATTCAGAAGGAACGCCACAAACCGCCACAGATTATAACTCTGCGTTCAGACAAGACGCCACAACACGCCACAGATTCTAACCGTGATCCTGTGTGCTCAGACAGGGCGCCACAACACAAAACAGATTCTAACTGCGTTTCACAAGATGACACAACACAGTAACACACCACAGATACTTACTGTGCATTCAAACCGGGTGCCACGACAAGCCACAGATTCTAACTGCGCATACAGACAGGACATCATGACATGCCACAGATTCTTTACATTTTTGCATTCCGACAGGATGCCAAGTAAACCACACTGTATTTACTGTTAGCAAGGCCTTTGAAAAACACAACAGTGCATTTAAGTCAACTGAAAGAATCCGATTCACACTCATAAAGGAGCTGCTACAGTCGTCAGTAACCCTTGGGTTGGTCGTTTTTTTCTTCTGTATGCAGTTTGGTGAAGAATGGCCACTTTTAACAAAATAATCCTCAGAGGTTGTAGGATCATTTGGAAGTAGAAGTCAATGTACGGACCAGGTTTTCCCTCCTTCCAGATACTCTGAGCCCAATCAGCTGATGTACCTGTCCGAGGAGCTGTGCTCATAAGATCAACTGGCTTTGGAAATGGTTGAAACAAATCTGTGTTATGGATTTCTTACTCTAGGATCTGGAGTACTTTCTATGCAAGACTGACACTAGACCAGTTTTGTGTTCCATCTAGACATGCTCATCTCGTTCAACAGCCACCGTCTGTGTTTCAAATGCCCCTACAACTTCTAAGGATCCATCATTTTCTCGACAATGTGGCCATTTTGAACTAGGCGAATAATAATAGATAACTTTTTTTCATTTAAATGGAATAAGGTTTTAAATACCTCAACAGTTTCACTCGCTATCCTGCGACCTTCAACAGGAGTGGCGTCCGGTTGGCATGGTGACGGAGTGTAAGCTCCTTCATCTCTGTTGATGGTGTTGGTGTTAACACCATCAACAGAGATGAAGGAGCTTATACTCTTTCACGTGTTTGGGACTGTATCCTGCAACCGGCCCCTGACGGGAGGAGCCGTGGTCAGACTGGGGGGAAACCCAGTCAGACCACGCCCACAAGGAAGTGATGAAGCTAAGGCGTCACCATGCCAACCGGGCGCCACTTACTGATGAAGGTTGCAGAATAGCGACTGAAACTGTTGCGGAATTTAAAACCTTGTTCCTGTCCTTTAGATGAAAAAAAGGTATTTATTAATACATGGTCTGACAGGATGAACGCCATCCATCGATGGTGAAATAGAGATGGCATCCCTCTGTGTGAGGATTTTTGCTTTGATAACAGCAGCTTACTCCGTAATCCTCTGTCCGTGGTGAATTTAAAGCGATGGATAGTGGATGTTGAACGGAGCTAAGCCTGTGTTCAGTCAGTGGCCACAAGGGGGCGCCCTCGCAGCTTCCACAGTCTCGGTGCCAATCACACACGTTTCACAAAAAAACAAGGCGTTGTGTTTTTTTCTAGAAGTCAAAAGAACATTTTGACTTTGGAATAATATAATAAAATAAAATAATAAACTAGTAATTAAGAGAGTAGAGGTTCTCTTGTCTATATTATCACATTTAGTCATAACTTGAAAATTAGTGTGATCGTGGTCGTGGGTGTTAGGTTTTCGTGAGCTTGCTCCGACGCAGCCTAAACGTTCGGGACAGTAACGACACTCAAGTGGGTGTTTTTTTTTTATTCGGGACGGGTCGGTGCTGGTCACTGACTGACCCGAGGTCTCCTGGAAGTGACCTTGTTTGAATGTCAGAAGGTCAAATAACATCACTCAGCGTTTAGCAGTTAGCTTTTTTTCCTGTGTTAGCGGCTACTTCCTAGCTATCGAACCACTCACTGGCGGGCACTTCTGCGCCGCTGACTTCTGCTTAAAATGTGCGCCTCTAATACTGTCTATTGGGATCCATTGAATGCTAACGAGAGTATTGTAATGTGATGAGTAAGCCTGGCTAATATCCTCCACACCATTAGTGCAGTTCTCCCCGCAGTGTGACCAGTAAAACACTTCCATCATCGGCGTAAATTACACTCTGACGCGTCATTTGATGAATTCATAACAATCCAGCGTCACGTAGAACGACTGTTCCTTGTTGCCTTTTTAATCCTAAATATCGACTGTTATCGTACTCAGTCTCGTGTGCCTCGTCATATCGTACCTCAGGAAAAGACTCATTCTGACCAATGACCATCCTGGACTTGCATTGTCAGCTATGCTAGCATAGCATGATATAGGGAGCTAACATGATGGAAAGGTGGCTAGCATGATTAGCATAATAAAGAGGCTAACATGATGGAAAGGTCTAATATGGCTAGCATGATAGAAAGGGCTAGCATGATTAGCATGATAAAGTGGCTAACATGATAGAGGGGACTAGCATGGCTAGCATGATAGCGGCAGCTAGCATGGTTGGCATGATATGAGGGGTTAGCATGGGTAGGTATGATAGATGGGGATAGCATGGTTGGCATGATAGAGGGGGGGGGGGTGTAGCATGGTTAGCATGATAAAGAGGCTAACGTGATAGAGGGGGCTAGCATGGCTAGCATGATATAGGGGTTTAGCATGGCTAGGTATGATAGAGGGGGATAGTATTGTAGCATTATAGAGGGGCCTAGCATGATAAAGGGGGCTGGGTGAAATAGGAGCTAACATGGCTAGCATTATACAGGGGCTAGCATGATAGAGTGGGTTGGCATGGTAAAGGGGGGCTAACATGGCTAGCATGATAGAGGTGGATAGCTTTGCTAGCACGATAAAGAGGGGGTGGGGGCATGGTTAGCATGATACAGGCATGAGAGAGGGTGCTAGCATTATGCCCAGCTGAACAATGGGCTAACATGGCTAGCATGATCAAGAGCCCAGCATGGCATGACAAAGCGGGCTAGCGTTGCTAGCATGGTAGAGGTTGATAGCATGATAGAGGGGGTAACATAGCTAGCTTGACGGCATAGGGGCCGATCCCGATCTCCGGTACCGACTGCAGATCCCCAATACCGAGTACTGGCACGATTGTCAATTTCAATAATAGTCAAAGTAAATAAACAGTCATTAGGTGCACCTCTAGTATATAGTCTCTCTCTCTCTCTGCCACAAATGAAGCGCTGTCTTCTTGTTTTTTGTCGCTGTTCGCTTACATAGACTGTTTTTTTGGGCAATTTCTGAAAAGCAAAAAAAATAAATAAAAATTGGGTATCGGTATCGGTAGTACTCGGTATCGGCGAGTACTGTAATGATTGTACTGGTACTCGTATCGGTTTTTCTAAAAAGAAAAGGTATCGGTGCATCCCTACATCCGTTGTGTGAACTTGTCCAGACTGACAGGCGGGTGAATGCCCGCGACTTTAGGTATGGCACGCCAGGTTAGGTTTTACTAAGTCCATGTGATTTGGGTGGAGAGCTGCACTATTATTATCATTATTATTATTATTATTATTATAACGCAAATGAACTAACCTGAAAACTATGGCTGGCAATTTGAATCACGCTAATCACATTAGATGTTGGATTACCGCAACGAACGCGGTTAACGCGTCAATGCCGTTAAAACGAAGTCGTGTTTTTATTTCCAGAGAGCTCGATCCCCCGCCGACACCCCTGTGACACAGACATCATTTATTTCATTTTGTTTCAAATTCACACCCGTCGCGTTGTTTTTCGACAATCCGTGGATTCGACGCCACGTCACGCGTGCCGCTCGGTAAACAATTACGGACTCCGCCCGCTGGGGTGATGCTTGATCGGGGATCAAATATGGCCATATTTTTTTATTATTAATTGATGTTGTATTAATGTTATTGTTTTTTTTGTTTATGTGCATAGTTTTATTAATTGATGTTGCATTAATATTATTGTTCTGTTTATACGCATAGTTTTTTTTTAATTAATTGTTGTTGATGTTGTCGTTTGTAAGCATAGTTTTCATGTTTAGAGTCAACAATCCAGCGTCTGCATCTTTCATTTTTCAGATTTTTAACTTTGACATTGTTATACATTTTTATTTGTGACCTTTTAATAAGCAGGGATCCCGTGTTGTAAATATTGTTCTCGG